>JAYMTP010006176.1:0-12397 GCA_036897365.1 Geranium brycei | reverse complement strand
AGAGAGCTTCTCACTCTCATTGAGTCCCACATCAAAAGCGTATGGGACTCAATGAGAGTTTATAAACTTCTTTTCATCTGCATCAGGCATCAGAATCCAAGTAGGCTAAGTTTGTAGCTGGGTTGGGCGGTCCTGTTGGTGGTTGTTGGGCTGGCTGGGCCTTGTTGATTATGTTGAGTTGGGGGAAGTAAAAAAATCTTACATTTTTTAAATATACTATCTGGTTGTCGGGTACCTGGCGGGTTATACATTTCGACCCAATACTCGACTCGGTTGGCTTGTCGGGTGGTCGGGTATCGGGTCAGTCGAGTCGAGTGTCGGGTGAGTCGAGTTACCGGGTAAAATGAACAGCCCTATATGAGATCATAATTGATTGAAGGTGTATCAACACCAACAAAAATAGCACACACAATTATAGGGAATGGGCAAGTTACAAGACAATGTGTAATAGATAGGGCTGTGCAAAATCCTTTCGAACCGATCGACCCGCACCGATCCAACTGTAATCGGCTACCGAAACCAAATGGAACCGACAACATGGGTTCGATATTCGGCTGGACTACCCGAGAACCGTCGATAACCGAACCGAAGCAAATGGGCCACAAAAACTATCAGTCAACCCAAACCTCCGTGTCCGATCCGCAACTTCCAAGAACCATTTCTCACCCGCACGTGTCCGTCCCTCATTCGCTCACCTCTCAAATTCTTTCCGTCAGTTTCACAGAAATGGTTAGCCCAAAAAAGAGGAAAAGCGATCCAGCAACACACATTATCTTCATCTCCATCTTCGTCTTCTCCACCTCAAAACCCTAATTTCTCACCTTCGATTTCTCCTGAATCGGGTATGAGGAATTGCAGGCAAAGAGGCCGACAAGGATCGATTGATTGATTACTCACCTGTGATTCTCGATCTAACCGATTGAATTGAATCGAATTGAAATTGAGGAGCAAGGGATTGAATCGAGCGAGGCTGGAAGGGGGAGAGATTGAAGGTAGGTAGGTAGGAGCAAAACATGTCTGCCATAGTGTGCGGAAAGAGATCTTTGTTCGAAGACCTTCCCTCATCGCCTACCGTCTCCAAGAGGATCCGATTTGCTTCATCACCAGTTCGTTTCTCGCCGCCCAGAACCGCTCATCCTCTTTCCTTTGTTTCGTCGCACCTCATCGAACACCTCGCTTCTATCTTCCCTGATATGGACAAAGAGGTTTTTTTTCTTCTTCATTTTCTTATCGCAATTCGTGAATTCTATAGATTTCTTCTTTGATTATGTTCTCACAGTTTCAGCAATCATGTTCAATATTCATATGCTCTAGTATACAATTATAAAGGGAAAAGTACGGGTAACTATATTCCCAACTAAGATTTGAGCAAGTATCATAAATTCTAATCCGTTAAGTTCTTGGATGGAAAATGTTAATTTTGAAAGTGAAAGACTAAAATGTCATTGGGTAAAAATTTAATTTTCAGACCTAAAAATCTAATTTTAAAATATAAAAGTCGGAAAATTAGTTTTAAATCTTAAATTTGATTTTTAAATGATTTTTAGGTCTGAAAATTAGATTTTTAGTTAAATGACATTTTAGATATGGCCTATAGTTGGGGATAGTTATCTGTATTTTTCCCAATCATAAATGATGAATTGTATTGTAGAGGGTCGCTAATTTGCATAAGATTTGTATATTCCGACATTGCTATGGTCAAGAAGAAGGATATGTTGCTAGAAATGCTGCCATCCATGTATCTTCACTGATAATTTCTCTCTCTATGAATTGTGTCTTACACAATCGTGTTGAGAGATGTTTGGAAGTTGTTTTAGTTAATGAGTGGTGTTTTTTTTAACTAATTTGATAATGATGTGATTACAGCTTCTCAAGAGAGCACTTGAAGAATGTGGTGATGATTTGGATTCAGCTATCAGAAGCTTGAATGAACTTCGTTTGGGGTCTGTTGATCGGAATGGAACACTGGAGCCAAATGCTCAGTTTCAATCACAAGGTACCATCTCCAATGTCTATCTACTAGTTTAGTGTCATGTTATGGAACGAAACTGGCTCCACAATGTGCTTTGAGCGCTTTCAAGAGCATATTTTGATTGCTGATGATATAGTTAAATGTGCAGTTACTTGTTAGCTGGCATGTCTGCTCTTCCTGACTTATCCTCTATTGTTAGTGGTCTATGTTTCAGTGAAAGAAGTAAATTTTCGTATTTTGGCTGTTCAGCCCGACTTCTTTTCTCAATTTATTATTTCATATGTTTGTCAAGGACTGTACTCTTGTTGTTTCTTACTTCACCGAGACCTTTCAACCCTTTAAAGTATTTTAATCAAAATTCGGTACTTACTTCGTTGCTGCCGTCTGTTATGTTCCCCCCTTTTCTTTCTTTTGCTTGTTCAGTAATGTCTCTAGGCACATTTGTTTCTGCCAGAATCCATACTTTCAGTGTGCTACTGGATGAAACATGCTTTGAGTTGTGTCAGTTTGAGCTTGATTAGAGTTCCATTGGTTCTCCTTTCAACTTGCAAACTTTTGTCGAGTTACTTTTTTGAAGAGTTATGAGTCATCTTTGCCAATTTGCATCGACCCCAAAATTGAAGTGTTGAATGGTTCAATCTGCATATTGTAGCACCCTCATGATTCTTCGAATAGCTTATGTATGCACTCCTTCGAATCCCTGCTTATAACAATGAGAATCGGCATGAACGTTAGAAGTTATAACTTTTTCTCAGTGATTCATTTTAAAGTTTGTGGACCTTGTAATAGTAGTCATAGTTTCATGGTTAGGGAAAAATATTTTGTTGCAGGTATAGCGGCAACTAGTGCAGAGACTCCATCTGCAGAGGACCCGTCAGCTCCAAAAACCCACCCTGTAGATGGTGCAGATTGGGTTGAGCTCTTTGTCAGAGAAATGATGAGTGCTTCGGACATGGATGATGCCAGAGGCCGAGCTTCAAGAGCCCTGGAGGTTTTGGAGAAGTCTATCCTTGCACGAGCAGGAGCAGAGGCAGCTCAGAGCTTTCAACAGGTTTTTGATTATTGCCTATTGCTAATGTATTACTATTATTGATTGTAGATTTACTATAAGCCCCGATGAAAGGAGGGTGGGTTGCATTTGTTATGCAACCCTGTAGCAAGTCTATTTTGCAAGGATTTGCTATATTTATTGTTTGCTTCCTGGTAGGAAAACATGATGCTGAAGGAACAGATGGCGACATTAATTCAGGAAAATACAGTTCTCAAGCGTGCTGTGGCCATACAGCATGAGCGCCAAAAGGAGTATGAAGATAGAAGCCAGGAGTTGCAGCATCTGAAGCAACTTGCTGTGCAATATCAGGAACAGCTGAGAACCCTTGAGGTTGGTTGAGCTCTCGAGCGTAAAGCTGCAAGTCAATTTCTTTTGTTCCAACGTCTTAGAGCATGCTTTTTGCTCGCTGCTGACTGCAATGCCTTTGTTCCTGTATTAGATTAAATATTTTCTTTTTTTAGCTTAATTTTCATGCAGTCTGACTGATGAGTTTATTATGTGATGGAACCAGGTGAATAACTATGCACTGACACTGCATCTGAAGCAAGCACAACAAGGCAACTCCATCCCTGGGCGTTTCAACCCTGATGTTTTCTAGTCAACCTTTGATGTATTCAATTCGGCTGCGGATTTCATTGCTACCCAAAAAATATTGCTACATGTTGTCTGCATCTCATGGTTTTGAGCTTCTAGCCATTGGAGCTCAGAAAAATTAGTTCTGGTCTTTCGGTATGCTCTTCTTTTGCATACCAGAGTGGTAAGCTATAATTATACAGGTTATTGGTTTCATTTAATACATTGTAGATTTGAACTGGACTCACTGTTCTATAATAATGTTACTTAATTTAATCCATTTAATTATTGATGTTCTCATCGAATCGATGCTACGATTTCTTGTTCTTTATCGGGTTTTTTTTTTAACTTGATTTAAAAAGCAGGAATTGTGTGTATCGGTGCTGTGCCTCAATGCACTCTGAAACCGAAAGATTTTCCTGCAAATTTTATTTGGGGAAGATGGGCAGTTGCCTTTCATTGTTATGTTGAAATGCTCAATAATTATCTTCCCCGCATCTTTTTCTCTATATTTACTTGTTAAGCCGATCAAAAACAAAATTATTGATGCATAATCTCAAAATGTTGAGTAATCATCCCATCTTATTTGGAACTATGATGATTCAGGATGTGCCACAACTATACCAGAAGGCTCGGGTGCTTTGGGCTTAAGTATATGGCATGGCCCAGATCCAGAATATAAGCCCGTTGTGCCCAATGACCTATTTTTCCCAAAAAAGAATCTCTGACTTGTCCAATTAATCCACGATGAATCCTCACACTAGTCTCTGATTAACTAGAGGTGGACACTTTGGACCAGGAACCGGAGATCAAACTGAAACCGAACCGGAATCAAAGAACTAAGAACTGTGGGTAACGATTCCGGTTCTTGTTCTAAAAATAAAAGAACAAGATTTTTGGTTCGGTTTTGGTTTTTCAAACATAGAACCGGTGGGTATCCGGAACCACACTGGTATGCTAAACAGTCATCGAACCACCATCAATTTATATGAAGCATAGAAATAGAGTAAGTGAACCGAAAAATAAACTGAGAAAGATATATTACATTTTATTAGTAATTTATTTGTGAAAATTATAATTCGATTGAGTTTAATCATTAAGTGTTAATGTTTTTGTTTGTTAGAATTTTTAATAGTTATCAATTTCATGTTTTTGTCTAAAAATCGAATTAAAATCATATAATTTGGACCTTAAACCACATAATAAACAAATATAAAAAAATTGACCGGTTCTAATGGGTAGAACCGGAGAACCGAACCGGATAAACAGTTTCAACCGTCCCATCATGTAACGGTTTCAGTTCCGGTTCTCAAAAATTGAGGACTGGCGAGTACGGTCCAGTCTGATTCTTAACCGGTTCGATCCGGTTCTGAACCCATGCCCACCCCTACGACTAACCCTTCAATCCGATTTATGTTCAGACTAATTTCCGATTAGTTCTTAAAATGTCTTCTATACCTGACTAGCGCCTAACAACTTTTACAATATTGATTTTTCCAAACTCATTAGTCCGTTTCTATTTAAGATGCGTACTCATGGGTGGTATGGTTTTGGCATAATTATTAGTAGAGTTGGGATGTGCGATTTGACATATTTTGACGTGTTGTTTGTGATCATATTGTGTTATATATACTTGGTGGAGAGAATAGAATCGGGCCCTTTAGCTCTGAGAACATACTGTATATGCTTCACTGGCACAAAGCTTTTCACTCCATAATTGCCTTTATATTTCGGAGTCTTGCTTGCTCCTCCTGAATTTGTTAAGTGAAAGTAATTAAGAGTATGTATCGGACCCACAATCGGAGATGAGATCTGATTAGTGATCAGATGGCAGCTTTGTACAGTAGAGTGCAGTCTCGCAGACATAGCAGGGCCCATTTTAGACTTATAGTGCGTGCACAAACCATATGATATTATGATATATATTATAGTCAATAATACTAATATAATAGATGTATAGTTTCTCTTAAAATAAGGAGTAAGTGATGGTGAGGCAGACATAATAATAGAATAAAAATGTTAATAATGAGAAATATGCATCATATCCCATATTAAAAATAGTTAGATATATTATTCATAAATTTAAATATATTTTAAATCAACTTTTGAGAAATAAGAATCCAAGAAGGAGATGGGATTGGGGACAACAGAGATATTAGAGGAAATTGTAAGAAAGCATATTGTCATATATACTGGCAAAGTTTTAGAAGAAACTGATGTGTATTTTGTTAATGTCAGAAATGTGTTTTGAAATTTGATTCTTTTGTATAAAATAAGTGTAAATTACGAAATTACCCTTATTATTAATAATTTTTTATAAAAAATTTTCTAAAAATATCTTTTAACTAAAATTTTTATAATCAAAAATTATAATTTAATTTTTTAGTTAAATATTTTTTTTAAAATATGATCGTTAAAAAAGTCGTTCAGACAGTTTTGTGACCGTTCTGACCGATAAGTCTAATATTTTTCCGACCAACTCTATTAGAGTTATTCGGTAAAAATGTACCAATTCCGACCAACTATTGTCGGTCGGTACCGACCAATTAAAAGTCGATGGGCAAAAGCCTGTTTTACCGACCAACTTTGTTTTGGTCGGGATTAGCCAATCTTTGCCGAGCAACTCAAATAGAGTTGGTTGGGAAAGTCCTAAAATTCAATAGTGATATCATGGGCAATTTTGTCATTTCTGTACAAATACACACATTTTGCACAAAAAAACAAAGTTTACATTGTTATCTTGCAAAAGTAATATTATAAGACATGTTTTTGCCAGTTTTCCTTGAGATTAAGTTGACAACATACCTACTCGAAGAAAGTTGACTTACATTTTGTCTTAATAAGATTCGATCACATAACCTCTCGACAAGAAGTAGAGACTTGAAACTTTTGGGAGAAATGACACATACCCTCTTTGCTCTCTCAGCGAGATTAAAACTTCGACCTCACGGTTGTTAGATTATATTCACATTAGGGTTAGCTCATTTATATTATTCTGTATCGCTGTTTTGACTATCTCAATGTTATCTTTAATCCTAATGGACCTTAACCCTAATGTGTTAACAACGTTTTTCGTAATAAATAATGTAATGCTCAACCGGGTATTATACCTTTTGTTTGGAGTTTCAATAAGAAGTTGAGGAATATATTTAGTAATAAACAAGAAAGGGCCGACTGGGGTAGAGGCCCAATTGGGAAAGACGGGCCCACAGCCCACCACACCCACTATAGGCCCAGATTATATAGTGATGTGATTTGTAATGTTATCCTCCTAGCTTCGAGTACATTCTAATATTTATCATAAAGAAATGAACAGTTAAAAAGATAGGTTGCTATAAGACAGAGAGGCAAGAGACATGTATAGTGTATATATAGGCTGCATGTATATATGATCTAAGGGGATTGGGGGACCATGAAGCACCCATACCCTTAACACCTCATTTCTGTTTTTTAAATTACAATTCAAACAAATCTTCATCACATGCTCACATTCACATATGTCAATCCTCATGAGTTGGCAAAGCATGGGATTGATTTATAATCATTCTTTTATATCCACTCATATGTAATTTTACTTTCATTTTCCATAGAGTTCGAACTCGTAACGTTTGTTATTTATCTACTTGAAAAAAAAAATCATTGGTCTCTTCACTGGAAGTGTAAGGTTAAAGTCATTGGGGTGTTTCTTAGAAGACATTTGTCTATTTAACTGATTATATCGTTTTAGAAATGGGTAACGGTAAAAATTGAATAAGGAATCATATAACATGTCCACACTTTAAAGGTAGAATGCAGTGAGATTGAATCTCGTTGAGCCCTAGAGATGGAGAAGATATATGTGTATGTATATCATTCAAGAATTCAATTTAAAAAATATATACAATTTTTATCACAAAAGAAATTATGCGATTATGGAAAAGTTCAAGTCACATAATCTGCATACAAATTATGTTCCTGTCAACTTGGCAAAGTTTAGCTATTTGACCATTTAGGATGGAAATAGTCAAAATAAAAACATATATGTATAAGGTACATATATATTATTCATCTTTTAGGAAAATTCCACATAACCTCTCTTAACTATGGTCGAATTTCACATAATCCCCTTAAATTCAAATTTAACTTACGGGGCCCCTTAAGTTTAAAAATGTTTCACTTTACCCTTTTGAGTTAACTTTTTTGACAATTATGCTAATTTTTGCGAAATAACGAAAATACTGTTGCATCAAAAAAATTAATTTTTTTTACTAATTTTATTCTTTATTTTCTACAATGAAAATATTATAGAAAAAAGTTCAAAATCATTTTTATAATATTTTAATTCAAGGGTATTTCGTTATTTCGTAAAAAAGTTAACAGAATTTTCAAAAAAATTAATGGAAAAATGGTAAAGTAAAACATTTTCAAACTTAAGAGACTCCACAAGTTGATTTTGAAGTTAAAGGGGTTAAGTGAAACTGGATGATAGTTCCTTTCATTTTTTTGTAGTTACACATGAATAAGAATAAGCAGTAATATATATTTGTAAAATAAAGATATTTTGAAAGAGAATAAGAAGTAATTAGGTAAGGGAGAGAGTTGGAGTGTAGGGTAGGGATAGTGAATAGTGAGGAAGAGAAGAGAGGATGGTAGAAACAAGTCCCCTCTGCCTGTGGCTTGTCTGCAAGTTAGGATATAGGTAGTGGCCTTCCTATAAAGCTGGTGCTGCTGTCACTCTGAGGACTCCATAACATTACAGGTTTCTGCTACCTCTCTACCTCTACCTATAGTGCAAGTGGTCCTTTATTTTCACCTTCTCTTCTTCTCCATCTATCTCTAAATCTCTACTTATGGATATGCAAGAAGAAGAAGCCAGTTCTTGGTGTTGGCTCCTGTAGTCATGCTCTTCCACAGCTTTCTTGAACTTCCCTCTCTTCTCTTGTGCATGTAATATATATGTTGCATGGTTTGGTTTGGTTCAGAAGCTCAAGAAAGCTGTGGGAAAACATGGCATTTTCAGGATTTTCTTTCACTTTCCCACCAAATTTGCACCATCCACATTAATGCCAAGGTCAAGACATATATATGTGTATGTATGACCTTTTGTAAGGTAACAATTTATTAGCTGTTATTATATCAGTCATATATGTAAAGTTGTGGTTGTGGAGATGGTAATTAATAAATTCTGTAAACAAATTTAGCTGTTGTGTTGTTGTATCAGTCATATATGTTAAGTGAGTTCATTACCATTTACCTGAACTTGTGTAGGTGCATATCATATATAGCTGTCAGTAAATTCTATAAAATGTCTGCAAGTTGATTGATTGAGTGAAAATAGTGAAGAAATTGAAAATATGAAGTGAAGTGAATTGTGTATATTGCATAATTCAAAGTTGCAGAGGCAGAGAGAAGCTTTATTTCCTTTTTACCATCAATAATGGCACTTGCTATTTTTGGTTTCTATTGCTTCAAATTATATATATGATGACCCTCTCCTACATTTCTGTGATAAAGGTTCACCATATATATGATATATCTGCTCTCTCTCTTCCAAATAATTATTTTGTGAACTCTCTCAATTAACATGAATTATTATATATCTCTCTAACAATACATGTACAAAAATGGAGAAATTTGAGAGGAAATGCCAAATTTTCAAAGGGAATCTGAACCAGAAATCAGATTGAAGGGTAAGTCCAAGAAAATAAGTTCAAAAATGGGGCAAGCAAATAGGCAATTGGGTCCTCTACACCAAAAGCAATGATCTAAATTGGTATCATCAAAACCCACTTTATTTTTCTATTTTGAAATCATATACTGTAATGTGACAGAACTGGAGGCCCAAAAAGGAACATCAATAATTCAGTGAAGTTATTATATAAGTGTTCAAGATTTTTCTTTTTAAGACCATAATTATTGGTAGTGACAGAATCAGCAAGCTTGCTTTTGATCCCAAAAATGTAGAAAAACACAGCACTGAAAAAGGGTTGCTAGCTTTTTCTTCTTTGTAATTTTGTAATAATTGATATTTATATATTGAGAAAAATAGAAAAATGATATATATGACATGATGCAGGTTGCAGATGCAGTAGTGACCATGATCTGCCATTTCTGCACCACAAGTTACCAAATCCTCAATCTTCAAAATCTCCATGCAACACCTCATGACCTTAATTAATGTAAATCTTAAATATATGTATCAATGTAAATCTTTATAATCAGTGTACATGATTATGATTAATATCTTCAATGATTAATAGTATGGACCCTAGATGTTTATGTAGAGAGACACAGAAAATATACAGTCTAGCTGAACCTCCTTCTGCAGGAGCTATATATGTCAACAAGACTTCAATAATTATTATGTATTTATATATTTTAGGCCATCAAAGAAATTAGTATGGGACCCTACTATTCAAGAATAATTAAGTATATAGTAAAAGTAATATATACTATTTGAACAACATAATTAAATTTAAGTATATGCATTTCTTCTGTCTACAAACTATGAATATATATATATATATATAGGGGACAAATCAGGTGACAAATCAGGTGAGAACTAATACATTTTGTGAGAACGTGAGAACTGACTTTGGCCAGTGAAAATAAGTGAATGTACAACGAAAATAAGTGAATGTCCAATGAAAATGGTGATATTCAATGAAATGAATGTCCAACTGAAATAAGTGATTGTCCAGTAGTTCTCATATTCTCACACCCACCACAATTAGTTCTCAGCCGAATGTTTCATATATATATATATATATATATAATAGCAAGTCTTTATTAAAAATCATATACTTAATCCAATGAATCGAATCTCAACCTAACTGTGTAATTGACTAAAAAAAGCTTAGATTGCAGAAATGGTCGGTGGATGGATTATATATATTTACTTCAAAAGCAGGAATTAAAAACTTTTGAAATGTATTGGCTAAAAGAAGAAACATATATATGTGTATACTGAGACCAAACCATAACCATGAGTAAATCAAGTTAGTGTTTGGGATTAAAACTATATATGCATGAATTTGAAAAAGCAAGCCTATATATGTGTGTGTGTGGTGTGTGAACCATCACTATCATATATAGTTATATAATATTGCACATTAATTATTTGCAGAATTACAGCAGTTAAAATTAGTTATAAATATATTGGACCCTGGAAATTTAGAGTTTAAACAAATATATACTAGGTTAACAAGTACTAATTAACGAAAACTATTTCTTGTAAAAAACATGTGAGAACTGTTATTATACAATGTATATATATCTAATCCGGAAAATGCATGCATGCATATTTCAATTAGTGGAAATTAAAGATAATGTATGTATATAGAATGTGAGGTTCAATGCACAACATTGTCAGTTGAAAGTTTTATTTAACTAAAAAAAAGCTGTTTAATTAGCCACATTTTATAGTTTTAAAAGAGATGATAATTTTCCACATAATAATAATATACATGTAAAATTGTTTTACAATATTATTTGCTTCTTCTACATCCAATTAAATTAATGCACGTATAAAAATAGATACGACAAATTGCTCTTGTTTCTTGGAATTAATTAACAAAAACAAGCTAATTCATGAGCACACAAAAGCAAATAGATCCGATCTCATCAAAACCTAAAAGGACAAAAAGGGTCACTTAATCAGGGAAAAACCCTAATTAATCACCTAGGTTAGATCAAGGTTTTCTTATACATTATTAATTAATTAGAAGACAGTAATTCACTAATAATCAATTCCATTTTTCATAAAAGCCTTCACCTACCTGCATATATATATACTCTCTTTTGTGGTCCATCTGCATTCCATTTATTAACAATATTGTTATGGCGACAACTACATATATAGCCTGGACATATATAGCCTGGATTTGTACAATTCTAATGTTCTTAATTTCGTGGCCTCGCTCCTTGACTTTCAAGGCTCAAGCACGGTATTTGAATGAGATGAGTTTAAGAGTAGTTAATAAAAGTTATGTAACGTTCAAACACAAATATTAATACCAGATGAAATAATGTTACAGGAAAATCAAGAAATATCTCAACATCCAACAAACATATATATCAATTCTTATAGATACTAATTAAGTTGTGTTTCAATTTGAACCACAAAACTATACACATAGTGAAAACTATTAGAAGGACAGAGTATATATGTAATTAGCCCTTGAATCTCTAGATGGACGCATCTTGAAGCACAAAAACAACAACATATGATGAAACAAAAACATAGTACTTATCAAAATACATAGGATAAATCGGCGGCGGGATGATTGAACCTGTCCGTATCTTCCCACAGCTTTATTGAACCGCCGCAAAACCATAAATTAAAGGCTGATCTCATCATATGATATGATCCCATGTAAAATAATTAATGGTAGATTTGCAGTTCAAGAAAGCTGTGGAAAAATACAGAGAGACCCATTTTTTCGATATACCAAACCAAACCCTAATTGGTTTGGAAGAGACCAAAGTGATGAGAAGAAGAAGAAGAAGCATAGGATTATTGGAGGAGAAGATGGGACTGCTATTTATAGTCACATTCTTTATGTTTTTTTTTGTTTTTATTTATTTTAATTTTTAATCTTTTTACCACCAATCCCAAGAAGAATATTGAGTCCCACTACACTACGTTTATTTTACCCCTTTTTTTTCCTTATATTTTTCAGGTTTAAAACCGCTTTTTCGGTGGACGCATGCACATATATATAACTGATAGAGATACGTGCGGCTCTGATGCGGGTTTCAGGATCAAACGGCGGAGATGAGCCCTCTCCTCAGATCCAGCTTCACGCGCGCACTCTGGCGCT
>JAYMTP010006175.1:0-12398 GCA_036897365.1 Geranium brycei | reverse complement strand
GGGGGGGGGGTGTGGATTCCATACTATAACCTAGAGGGGAAAGTGTTACACTGTCGGGGGAGTAGTGTAACGAGGGATTTGGAAGGAGAAAAAA
This sequence comes from Geranium brycei, assembly GCA_036897365.1. Classification (NCBI taxonomy): domain Eukaryota; kingdom Viridiplantae; phylum Streptophyta; class Magnoliopsida; order Geraniales; family Geraniaceae; genus Geranium; species Geranium brycei. The sequence continues at coordinate 12,304 of JAYMTP010006175.1, read as the reverse complement.
AATTCACGCCTGCCAGCTCAGCGCGCGCCACGTGGCGCTCCCTCACAGTTCTCACGGTGTGGTGAGGTTCTCACTAGATTATGCCTCTGTATTGGAATTATTTTGTGAGAAACATTTTGGTTTTGTTATTAACTCTTCTATTTGAGAGCTTAAGAATGAAACACCTGAAACTTAAGAAGAAAGAAAGCAGACCTCTTCTTCACTGAAATTATAGGTGGCGGCGGACTCTGGGGATAGCCTCCTAATAAAAGAGTACTTCTCATCAGGGGCAGTGACAGAATCTTTGAGGGACTGCAATACTTTCAAAGGTAGGATGATATAGTCAACCCTGGAGACAGTGAAAAACAAAAGCAGCAAGAAAACATAAAGCCATAAGTCAAAATTGTCAATGATTACAAGTGCAAACGATTAAAGGTCAGTTAACCAATTACCCCAAAAGGTTAAATAAATCTTGTTTGTTTCGAACAGCTGCTGCCATCAGCTTTGATTTATGTCCATACTTGTGGATGTAATTGTAAGCCTTTGTTACCTGAAAATAATATTAATATTAGGAGTTCAAAATTTACTCGGGTAGTTATTGTAGTAAATATAAGTTCTATAATTCGAGATAATAAGTTCTATCCCCAAAGATTTAAAGTCAATGATGGAAGTCCTTTACAGGTTTATGAAACTAAATTTGACAAGGACAAAGCATTGTATAACCAAAACCACCATCTAAAATCATAATTCAGATTGTAATACCAGGACATTTCTGAAAAGAATGCAGAATGGAATAAAACAAAATAGGAACAGTGATATGGCCAGAGAGATTGGAATCAATCTGCTATATTTCATAGCAGAAATCTTGCTAATCAAGTGAAATGCTATTGTTTTTAATGTAATGAAAGATTAGATAGTAAAAATGTAAGGATAAATTTGCGACAACAAAAGGTTTCCAAGTTAGCATACAGAACAAATTTTCCTTCAGATTCAACAGAACAGAAACATAATTATTTATATTCTGATATACAATAAACCTCAACAATATAGATTTCTCATAAAACATAAATAAAGAGCACTAAAGACAAATATGTTCAACTGACCAGAGCCAACCCAGGATCCTCTCCTCTTTTCAGAGCTGCTTCTATCTCAGGGTCACCAGAATGGTTGCGTGCCCAATCCTGATGGATAATATATCAGATGTGAAATTTATTAATACCACCATGGTAACCATCAGTAGAATAATTTCACAGCTGTATATTATCAAATACATACCCTAACACGGCCAGCAAAAATCTGAATAACAGATGCTCCTGCTTGGGCTGCAGCAGCAGCTTGGGCAAAGCTGAAGAAGCAAGACAAGATTATTAAGAACAGGCAGTGCATGAATCTCATCCATTAAGGACATCATGTCCAAAACATTGGTCAGGGAACATATTGTACAGAGTTGATAAAATGGATTGAGAAGTATATAAGAGTACAATAAGATAGTGAAGCAGTGCCAAAAACCACTACATAAGAAGCATGCTATTGATAGAATTATAAATCAGCTCATCAAGGTAATGACAATTATAGTAAATATAACTGTGCTTCCTCATTAATTTTAGTTAGGAGGTTGATGCACTGAAGATTAATGAGTATCATCAACATGCTCAATGCAATCATGAGGATAAAGTGATTCTGGCAGTTAATTCCATCATGCAGTTTAACATGATATTCATTTAGTATCAAAATGTGAGAAACTACATATTTATATGCCACGGGAGATATACAGACCTGTACACAAAAGTCAAATGGGTTTGTATGCCTTCAGATTCAAGCAACCTTGAGGCCTCAATTCCCTGGATGTCAATGGCACACAAGAGAATGCAAGGTGTCAAGTGTTCACATGGACCATACAGAAAGATCATTAACTACAAACTTAAGCATATATTATTGAGATACGCACTTGCCACGTTGCAGGTATCTTAAACAACAAACGCTCGGTAGGGACACCAGTGCCATTATACAACTGCAACAATTCATGCACCTGCGTATTTTGATAACTTACCGGCATTAAATTATGCATCGTATTGTAAGTACATATGTAATATTATGGAATCAATTCATAACAAAAAAATCATCAACAAAAAAGAAAGATGATCCAACAAAGGTATTCAAAATCCTTTCCATCTTACCCTTACATAACAATTCTATATCCGTAGCAAGAAAATTGTTGAAGTTAGTAAACATTTAGAGTTCATTTAAATGCATTAAGTAGCTCATGAATGCACATTCTCGCAAAAAATTGGCACCTCATAATCAATAAGCTAGCACTCACAAAATCATTTTGCATATAACATGTAGCAGGAATGTATCTTCTCGCCAAGATCATTACAAAAGCCAAAATTGACATCTAAACTGAACCAATACCTTTTTTATTATACCGTGAGTATCATAGGCAAGACGAGCATCCACTTCAGTTGAAACTCGGCCTGGTACTTTCTCCGCCAAATCTCTACCAACATTGACTAGCGCCTATACTCACATGACACATCATCAACCATATGACCAAACCAAAACTGCAAAAATGTGTTACATGAATGTTTCATCCATTGTGAAAAAAGAAATCCAACCTTATTAGAGAAACAGGACAATCTCAATTCAGGATTGTCCAGCCCATAGCACTCAGAATCAGCCAAAGCCATCTCCACAGCATTCTAGCACAAGAAAGTTTCTTTCTTAGCAATACAATCACAACCCAGTATCTATTTTACATCAATCAGTTAATAAAGCTCACTCACCCTGAAAATGGTATCTGGAAGGCTACATATACCAAGAAGCAGCGACGAGCTAACGGTAGCCGCAGTAGGCGGAAACCTTCAGCAATTGAATTAATCAGCAAAACCATACCCTCCTTGATCCATTACAGTTTTCTAAACGTGGTTTTGCTTTTGTTATCGATCCGGATCATTGAATAATTTGACCATGTATAGGTATTCAACTTCAAGTTTTGTTTAGAAATGAATAAAAAAGAGAGCCAATAGGTAGTACCTCTCGAAGTCATCGAAAATGACGGTGTCGGGGACGATCTCGCTGAAGGTGGAAACAGCCTCCAGCTCGGAGGTAAAACCTAAAAACCATCAAAATCAAGTAGAGCATCAATGGAGTATCCGCAAAAATTCATGAGAACCAGAGAAAGAGCATTAGAGGAAATACCATACCAGTGTCCACAGAAGAAGAGCGGATCGGAGAAAACGATTTGTGGAACCTAAAGAAGCTGAGATTAGAAGGCTTAACCGGAGCTAAGTGCCTCAATCGTCCGTCCTGCAGAATCGAGAAGCAATCAGGTTGGCAAGAATCAGTGTGCAGTGTATTGATCGCCGAAGGAGGAGAGACCTGGAAAAGAGAGGAACAGGAAGAGAGAGCTGAAGAGGGCGGAGATCGCAAGGAGAGTGACATGTTGTAGCTGTTGGTCTTCAAGTTGAGAGAGAGTGATATGAATTTTATTATATATATATACAGTACAGTGAAACAGTGTTGTATTGGATGAGATTGTGGATGATACTCATAAAAGTGAGTCTGTGTGCTACTTACTTACGCATCCACGCCGGGCTTCAGATGGCCCACAAAGAAGCCCACATATGGTCCATGAATGGGTCGGTTACTATAACAACAAACCCTCTTCATTGAAAGCTTCACCGTGAAGTGAACATAGGAAATGGTTTTTTTGTAGGCGACAAGCCTTCTTCTACTTCCAGTTTCAGCGATACTAACTACGAGGAAGTGTTTTCGTTTGAAACCGACTTCTCCTCGCAAACTCCGTTAAATAAAGGAAGCATATTCATAGTAAAATCGGATTCAACCACGTTTCAGCTATCCATTGTCATGTTGATTGGAAATATTGTGCAACAAAGTAGCGGAAATGTTGAACACGAGTATACATATACTTAATAATTCAATAATCCAAAGTACATTACGACGGTCGAGAGGTCAAACTGGGAAGAAGACTTCTCATAACGTATGCTTTAAGACTCGAAGCCGGAAAACAAAATTATAACATAGGCTGCCAATATGGATGAAGTTCCAACACAATTGGACTTGTTATTATAAAAGAAAAAAGCTACATGATTGAAGAATAATTTCTATATATGTTATGCTCTAAACCCTGTGAAGTTATAAACCTTCATTGAGTTTCTTCCATCTCACTAGAGACTCCAGAAATTCCATCACCTGCACAGAACAGTATAGCAATTAGTAATGTGATGATACGAGCGAGTACACGATTTACAAATGTTTTTACCTCAGAAGGATCTTTGAGGGAGTAGTGAGCGGCAGTTTCTTTGGGGGCTGAAGAGACCAGGATACCATAGCCTCGGTTCCCCTCTCGCAACACCTAAACCACAATGTAAGAATTTACTGTAAATCAACTATGCACGGATAGAGAGAGCGAGGTGAAATTAAAAGGCAAATATGGTTACCCTGAAGGCGTCTTCATCGGTCCTGTCATCTCCAATGTAGATAGGAAGCACATCCTCGCCAATGCTCAGCCCTGAGTTATTCTCACATTATCAGTACATAACAATACTAAAAATGGAATCAAATTACAGTCTCAATCTAACCATGCTCTTCTTTATAAATAGATTCAAGTAGAAATTCAACTGCTTTCCCCTTGTTCCAATCAATCATAGGACGGACCTCCAAGACCTGAAATAAAGTCCCATGTCAGCAGAAACACATATGATGGCTAAAAACATTGTCAAGGAATTAAGGTACCTTCCGTCCATGAGTTAATCGCAATCGAGGGTAGTCTTTCAGAATATCATGAACAATTTGTGCTATTGTTTGCCAATTCTACAGTACAGTGAAAATAATACTTGTAAAACAATTTATCCATATTTCACAAAATCAGAACTCTCTCATTATAAGAAACAAGCTATCCTCACCTTCTCTTCCACATTGCGGTAATGTACAGAGGCACAAAATTTGTGGTTCTCAACCTTACAACCTTTGATTCCTTTAGTACTCTCAACAAGGGTTTTAAAAACCTGCAAAATTCCAGTGAAGATCAAAATGATGTTATATGTATGATCAAACATTGACCCACGGAGAGAAGAGAGCAATCTCAAACCTCATCGATCATAGGTAAAAATTCTCTAGCGGGCTGGAACAGATTTACATCCTTGCCCTGTAAGATTCAACGGAAAAACTGATCAGACAAAAACTATAATTTACACAAGATACCAATAGAATATTGATGAACAGAAGTTCAAATATCACCTGTCGGTCAGTAGATGTAATACAGGTAGGATGGTCATCAGACACCTCGCAACCAACAGGAAGCATAATGTCCATCCCATGACTACCAGCGTAATAGAGTTCTGTTAGTCCTACCAAGTCATACACCTGACAAACAAGTGATTCAGATGAAATAGGAAACTTTTATTACATGGACAAAATGAGAAGCGATCACAAGTCATTAAACGAGGATATATTTGGCTACCTACCTTATCTCGGCTTCTTCCACTGATGATTGCTGTGGGGATATACGTCCCAACATTTCTCACTGCGGTTCGCATCTGATAAACATATTATCTGTTATCAAACAAAGGGCTCCAAAGTATAGAAAATGGCGTAATTATCTCAAGAAGGTTAAGAAAATGTGCATTGATCTTACAGCATCAGACATGAGGGCACAGTCAGGATCATCTACTATGGGAGAAAGAGTACCATCATAATCAAGAAACATTGCTATCTTCTTATTCTTTGCGAGCTTAATAATTTTCTGAAAAGAGTTCAACGCTGATGGGTACTTGAGCTGCAAATTACAAACACAATGAAATCAATAGCACACAATTTAGCAACAAAAAGACAACATGTAGATAAAATAACACAAAGGATGTAGAAAAGATAAACTCTAAAAAAAACATGCATACCATCCAGGCAGAGTAAGCATTATAAGTATCATCCGAAGCAACCGAAGCACTGAGGTCCTTCATGTATAACTTCTTCCGAGGAGGTGAAGATGATTTCATAGCATCAAGCCAGCCATTTGAAAGAACATCGTCAAATTTTCCAATTTTCTTCCTTGTAACTGTGATGTACTTGCCAGTGGGGTATGACAGTGGCAACAGATTGGAATGGATTCCCAATCTAGACTTGCTTATGGGTGTCGGGTCAGGGACAACAGGAGAAGAATGATTGGACTTCAAATCCATGAGAACCAGATTTGTTGTGAAAGTATATTGAATAAAATAAACTAGTTTGGGGAGTTAACAGTTTCCTAATCAAGTACAAAATTTGGGTCCTGGGTCCTTAGCCAAATATCTTCTACCCAACCCTTTTGTCTATGAAAAACCACCTCTTCAACGTTTTCTTGTCACTTGTGTGGGGTTCACAGTCCATAAAACAAAGACTTCCTGAAAACTGATAGAAATCATTGGACGAGATCATGAAAAACTTTTATATAAGAGATGTCTTGAATAACAAAAACAAGGTAGTCTATGGCACCTCATCTCCAAAGCTACACTGCATCTATGGCAAGTTATCACACATTATTAGTGAAAAGGATCTTTGGATTTTGATCTGTACTATAAGAACCAGCAGCAGATTCCACCAATATGCTCTTTATTTCTGCATGATCCAAGGAAGGCTTCAGAACAAACAATTTGGACATAATGACATATTGCTAAAAAAATTCCCAAAATCCCAATTTTGATCATGCAAGAAATTTATTGTTAAGCCAAATTGAATTAATACTTACAGTGCATCACATATCACAATATAAGAGAAAGCTTATGATGAAGAAAATTGCAGGAATAAACCTATTGCAATATAAATCTAAATAACAAAAACTTTAAATTGCAAAAGCAAGGCCGCACGCAAGTTAGATGAAGAGATACCCGAAAACTTAAACACTCTTCCACTCTGTTTTAGCCGATCCAATCTAGAAGTGCATTGGATCTGGAGAAATATATGCAACTATAACTTATGTGAACCTCACAACTTGATATTTGGTCGTGATTTAATATTGCAAGAAGATGGACAAGATTAACAATGTATTCAGAAAATAGAAATATATAACAATATTAAATATTAGTCAGCTTCAGATGGGCCATGCCAGAATTAAAATCATTTGTCCAGTACAGATTCTAAAAAGGATGTGGCTAAAAATATCATCTCTAACCTTTTCACAAACAGCCAAATTCCTTTACAATCTTAGGACAAAACTATCATGATCAATGACCAGAATAGCATTAATATGTACAATACACATTTAATTCAAGAATTACACTTTCAGTTGATACATATGCATGTCGAACACCAGAGAAAGATAAATAAGGAAACTTAACAACCAGCTGAAAATTTAGAAACAAGAAAATGCAGTAACCAATATGTGTATTGAAGTTATTCAAATTATTCAAATACATAATCTAAGCACATCACTCAATATGTGTATTGAAGTTATAACGAGATAAATTTAAAATTACTTGCGACGAGAGGTTCCTACAAACACCGAGACCATCCTTAACTTGAATCTCATACGTGGATCCAGTCACCAACACGTATTTTGGGGCTTGCATCGGGTTTTAGGTGGATCTGGTTTTAACATCAACTATAAAGTAATGTTCTTATGAGAAGAATTCATAGTACTACCTAATGAAAAGGGTTATTGTGCTGATCCTGATTTTCTGATTTCCAGGTTACATATCAAAATCTTAACCATGGTTCGCTGCGACCGACGAAAAAAAAAACATTATACTGTAATGAAATAAATAAACAAACAATACATGGGCTGTCAATTCGATTACTTTATTGTATGAATACGGCACAAACAGACAGACCCACAGAAACAGATTCTCACACACACAAATAAAAGAATTATGGTTACTACTATTGGTGATTTCTGTGGCCGAGACACCTTGTGTTGTACTGTAATGATGAATAAAAATAATAACAATTATGCGTACCTGAGTGTGGAGTCGAAAATAGAAAAGCTCAGGTGAGCATTGAAAAAAACAGAGGTGTGAAACTGGGAAACGAGAAGAAGAGAAGGAAAATGAGGGCATGAGTTGGCTATTTAAAGAGCAAAATCTGATATGGTGATGCCTAAGCGTGTCAGAGATCGAAAAGACGTGTTTTACAAGGCAAACCCACTCGGCTTGTTGTAACTTACTTGTATTTACCTAATTAAAATTAAAATATATGTATTTATTAATTATTCATTTTTATTATTTTCCGTACAAAACGACTGGCACGTGTCGGGGTTGCTAAAAGAGGGACATCTTTGGAGGTGTACGGCTGACGTGGCGACGCGTCAGCACTGGCCCGTCTGTGGAAGGACGGACCAGAGTGGTGGGTCCAATTCATAATTGCTTAGCTTTTAAATCGAAAAGAGGAGAAAAACAGTGAGCGCAGAGTCGGATCCGACGTGGCACGGGAAGAAGCCAGCGTCACGTGAGGTGAGACGATGGGTTCGCCGTGAAAATGGCTGGAAATAGAAGGATCTCCTGCGCTTCACCCAGCTGGAAACCCTGTTTTGGCAACGTAATTGGACCTTGAAACAGGGGTAAATTCCAATTGGTTATATATATATATATTAAAGAAAAAAATACAAATATTATTAAACAACTAACCCAGTATCACGCTGGACAGTTGAAGCAACAGATGGTATAACAGATTCTGCACCGTAATCTCAGCTACTGTTAGTTAAAGTGTACCTAGCTAATTTATGACTGTTAGTTAAAGCGTACATAGCTAATTTATGAGTGACAACACTACAAGAGTGGCGATCAAAATAAATAATAACACATGTTCTTGAAGTGGACAGTATGCAACTCCTATCGCTAATGATAACTCCAAAGTTGTTCAACTTCTATCATCATGTAGAGCCACGGTCTCCACCTCATACAGATAGAGAAATCTCGTGATCCCGCTACAAAATACTTTAAACATGGCTTCATGATAACCCTGAATATCAATCGACTCAAACCAGTTAGCATCATGCAGAGTCACGACATCAATCTCATACGGATGGAGAACCCCATAATCTCACTGCAAACCGCACTAAACCAGCTAACTCGATCAACTAAGTGATCAATATGGGAGTCGCGAATCTTTAATAATCCAAGTCCTCCAAACTCTTTGTGCTTAGCAGGATCAACCCATCGACGCCAGAGAACCCCAGATTCCTTCCAGTTTCGAGCTTCTCTGCCCAACCACAGCTGATCCTCTCTCGGACCCGTCTCCCCTCGCAGATGATATCGAAATAATAACCCCCCAACCCGTCATCGTCGACCAACTGAACCTAGAAACCTCCCGCCTCCAGCCCTCCTGTACTCACAAAAACTTCCGAACACTGCCGGACTCCCCACCGTAAACTTATCGTCGCTCAATCGCAGACGAGACGAACCCTCTGCGTAATTCGTTAGTTAACGAGACAAAACCCTAAAAAATTAGGGACATGTCGCTCTTATTTATTTGTATTATTGATGTAGGGAATTAGTATATCCCAATTGGTTATATTATTATGGAATATGAAAAACAGTTAATTCTAAGGTTATCCGCCCGATAATATCCATATTATTATTATTATAAGCGATTTGTGGGGTTAACAAGTATGTAAATGGTTTTACATTTTTGGCGTAAACGAACGAGTAAACAAATTTTACATTTTTGTCGTGGTTTCACATTGAAAATATAATAAACATTTATTTCAAGTATCAATTCTAATACTGTTTTTTTTCCTCAAAAAAATTCTAATACTATTTCAAAATTTAAAAATAAAATAATAAATTTTGCCTAGTGATGAGGTTCACTAATGATAGACACTACGATTTCAATGCGTTCAGGCTGTTCATCACGGGATTATGGAAACCGTAGATGAGTGTATACATCCAAGAGGCGCTCAATCTACTCATACCCAGTTTGTGGAGTTCGCACAATAGCGTGCATCACTACGAGGAATGTATAGTAGGGGTGGTTTTGGGCGACCCGGACGAAGGAAATAAGTTTGCAATTGCGTATGTCGATCTAGCAAGGATGATGACTCGGTAGTGGGAGGGATAAGTGTAATCTGGCGTTGCTGGGCAGACTTATGCAAGCACATCGAACTAGGGGGTCACAATTTCCTCAAATTCCAATATGACTTCGTGATCCCCCCCCCCCCCCCCGGGGCCCTTTTTGTGGGGGTGTGTTTGGGGGGGGGGGGGGGGGGGGGGGGGGGGAGTGGTCTGGTACGGGGCTCTTGACACGGTGAGAGGATTGAGGGGGATTAGTTTGTTAATCAAGATTATTAGAGGTGTTTTGCTTGATGCTTGTTGTGAGATGTTCATATGGATTCTCAAGCCACCTGAAATACAGGTCGTGGGGCTTACACAAATACTTTGGTGTTACGAGGAGAATAGTTGAAACATAGCTATCTCAGAGTCAAGTTGTCTAGTCGTGGTATGCAGACTCTTTGACCAGATCAACTTGTTTTCGGTCATGAGGTTTGGTCTTTATCTATAAAATTTACAAGTTTGCTTAAAAAAATACCATTTTATTCTTTAAAAAAACATGTTTTAATTTGATCGAAGCCAATTCATATTTATGATATGTTATAAGGTGAAGCGTAGCAGTTCTAGAAGTTGGATTGTCCGTGACACTAAAAAGGACATAAATGACAAAGGTTGCTTAAACATTAATTGATTAAAACATATAATAATTAATTAATTTGTTGTTTTATGGTCATTTGCTCTCATTGCAACCCACATGAATCGCATTATTTAGTTGTTAGGTCGCTTGCATAAACTTACATGAATAATATAGTAGTTTGTTCCATCTTCAGTCGGGACATTTTCAAGCTAACACCACATGTGCTTCAAATCAATAATTATGTGAATAATTTTTAAGCTAACATAACATGCTCTAACCGAATCTTCTCACCTAATACAATAAAAACCATGTTTTTCACCTTTAAGGCTTCTATCTTATCTGCACAAAATATTAGTAACAGATTGTTTAATTCAGATCATTATACATTCCAAGCTAACTATTTACTTGATGAAATAGTAATTTATATTTTTTAGAAATTAATTTTCCATCTTAAAATTCTATTGTCTGTGAGAGGCATGAAAATGAAAACAAGTACGGGGCAAAATTTGTCGATATAGCAAACGCCAAAAAGCATGTTGGGTTTATTGGGGCCCACCACTCACTCACTCACTCTCTCTCGTACCAATGCACGCTTTTTTCGCTTGGTCTCTCTCACCGCCTTCGCAATCATTGATGGTAGCTGATGACGTGCGCACATACTTTCTACGTGTTACAAGATTAGAGAATTTCGGGTTCCTAAAATGGAAATTATTGGTCCGTAAATGATCTGTAATCATCAAAATTGTTAATTGTTAATTGTTAAGAGTGTGTTTCTTAGTATAAAGTTTAGGCAGTTGGTACTTGGGTTTAATAATGTAATACTGAATTTTGGTTATTAAACCTCAATGTTTCTTTATAAAAAGTGACATTATTTTAATATTAATAACATCATTTCAATTCAATACTATGTTTTTATATTTTGTTGTTTTATTTTCTTCATCCCAATCTATAACTTGTTCCTTTCAAGAGTTTTTAAGAATTTATTTTTAATGCTTTCATTTCATCGCTGACATTCATTTTGTGTATGAGATTGTGGGAGCATGCAAATTCATATAATGCTAGAAATAATATCGTAATTCAAATTATTCAACCCAATTGGGTTAAGATGAGAAGATAATAATCAAAATATTTTATATTCATAATCAAATTAGTTTCAATCTACTGTATTGAATTTGAGTGGATGTTAAGTTAGGTTAGAAGTTAGAATGAATATAAGTGATAGGAAAAATTGCAAAAGGGTTTTAGTATAATTATTATTTTCTTGCATAAACTCTCTGTATTTTTTCAAAAACTCTCATTCACTCATGTTCATTTTTGTAAAAAACTCTTCCTTAATTACTCATGTTTATTTTTGTACCGTCTATGCAAATCCGTGAAAAATAATGGAAGTGTGTGTTAACTCAAACATGCTTAATTAGGGGTAGACACTTTAGCGACGGAATCGAATACCGAATCCATACTGAACCAAAATTGGGACCAGAGAACTGAGAACCGCGGATAACGATTCCGGTTCTGGTTCTTAAAAAAAGGAGAACTAGAGAGTACGGTTCGGTCCAATTCTTGATCATTTCTGCCCGCTTCTAGACACATGCCCACCCCTAAACGTGCTAACTCAAACATCCAACACTTAAGTGATACTTCCGATAATTTTCACGGATTTGTACAAACGGTGCAAATTTTTACAAAAATATAGTGAAGGGAGAGTTTATAC
>JAYMTP010006174.1:0-12399 GCA_036897365.1 Geranium brycei | reverse complement strand
ATAAATATTAATATATCTAAGAGCAGGTAAAGCTCAGCCATCAACTATTGAAAAAGAATATATATATATATATTTACGGTAAAAAGCAACTCAATGTGACAACTTTACTGGACACAATCACCGCAAAAACCTTACTGGCATTCACTTGAGCTTTGAATACCTACTCAATCTATTCAAAATACTAATCAATCACTAGAGGCTTATTTCAGCACAAAACAGTTGCTAGCTCAATTGATTCTACAATTAAAGAACAAATAGTGATCTACCATTGTACCCTATATTAATCGATCCGACAAGCTTGGGAGTCGCCGGAAGAAGTTCAAGCTGGTGGGCGGCATCGGGTCCCGGAACATCGGGTGCCGGAGGTAGTAGAATCCCAATGCCACGGCCACCATTTTCGGTGGAACCACATAGAGCACAACTGTAAGAACAAAACACACTCCAATGAACAATTTAGTGGCTCTCGGGTCTCTCCAGCTCACCAGTGCCTGCACCCTCTCTCCCTGTGTTGCAAAATCTCCCAGAACCGTTTGGACCCTTGCTGCTAACATCCTCAACCGGTCGTACCTGACCCGGATCAATTCGGGTGGTTTCGAGCTCGGTATTGTGTCAAATTCTTCATCAAGCTCGTCCGCTTCCACCGTTTCGGCCTGCGATAACCGGGTATCCATCCCCGCTGGTATTTTCGGCCTGAACCGGTAATACCATACTCCAATCAGAACAATGTATAAGAACCCGGTCGGGACAATCAACTCCGGATACCAAACGAGCACCAGATATAATATATGGACTAGTACCGTCGTGACCGGGTTCCTCCACCTCCGGATATCATCTAACCATTTAGCCAGCCCCACGGCCCACGCGAGCACCGCCACGATCCGGAACCAATTGGCCTTGCTCTTTCTCATGCTCCACGAATGCGAATCCGCGTCCAACATGTACCGAACCACCTCCGGCCCCAATGCCGGCTCGGACCGGGTGAGCCAGGCCGCCACCATTTTAGTGGCGGCCCCGCGCAATGCCTCCTGCTGGGCCACCCCCAGCGGGCGGAGGTAGTGTATTTTGGGAAGCAACGGCTGCCCGTAAACCGCACACGTGTCTGGGAGCAACGACGGGCAGGCGAACCGGACCGCCAGCTCGATCTCCCCCATTTTCTTCAGCCCTGTCCGCAGCAACACCAACAACGGGTATGAGTTTGTGTACACTTTGTTACTCTCCAGGGTCGATATTCGGATCCGGACCTTCCCGATGCGGTAGTCGGGCTTCTCTTCGGACACGTCAGCAAACATGCGCCAGTTGTCAAACACTCCGATAGTCAAGACGGTGCAGGGGTCGTATACTTGCCACGTGTACTGCTCGTTCCAGCGTGGATCAAAGCTGTCCGTGACGGTCCTAGTCCGGACCCACTTTTTACCATACTTGGCGACACAGTAAGCGTCTGTGGACCCCTTGCCACCGCTCTTTGACTTCATCGGCAACAAACCTCGAGCGCCGAGAATTCCCAGCTCCAGAATCCCAATCGGCGGCTTCCAGAGCTGCTTGGCCGTGGGCCGGAAGTCGCTGCACACGTGCGCTGCCTCGTCCAGCACGTGATACCCACCTTCCAAGCAGAACCGTAGATGGATCCTCCCGCAGTACTGCCCCCCTCCCCCTCCTCCTTCCAATCCGAACCACTTTGATGGCACGTGGCGCTCATCGAACCGTTGCTCGATCGAGCTCACCGGAGCCATGACGTGCCCCAGCAGCACCGCGTCCTTGCTCGTACGGTCCTCCACCAGCACGATCAGCTTCTCCTCCAGCGGCTCGCCTGCCACGAATATCAGGTCCTCGCTCCAGTGGAACGACGCTCCGTGGGAGTTCATGGACCCTCGCTTGGTGCGCACCGACTGAAACCCCAACTGCACCTTCACCCGAACGTCCGGCGTGGTCAACGGCGGTAGATTCGGCGCAATTTGAAGATCTTGCGCCTCGATGACCGTGACCCTCAGGTACCACAGCTTGGGCGATTGGTAGACTTTTGAGCGCGTGTGGGCCACGTAAGGCGCGTCGGAGCTCCAGGCCTCCGGGAACGCGTCGTCGGCCTGGGTGCCGATCCAGACGGAGAGCTGGACGTCGCCGGATACCCTGCCGGAGTTTTGATCTGAGGCGCTCCCCTCGAGGCGGTACCACTGCGGCGCCAGGGGGCTGTCCGGTGGATCGCGCACGGGGACGTCGGAGAGATCGAAGCAGACGCCGCCGAGGAACTGCTCCGACGGCGAGTCCCACACCGAGATCTCGAGAGTCGACGTGGCCTGCTCTGGCTTTCCATGGCCGAGAGCGAAGACCTGGTTCCATTCCGGCGAATCGGTGGGCTCGCCGGGCCTGTGAACCGCCGCTTTTGATCTCACCGAGTGGTTTGAGGCTCGAATCTTCACGTGGGGTCTTTCGTTGGGAGCGAGGCCGCGAGCTTTCACGATTCGGATGAAGAGGTACTGCATTGGCTCTACCAGATCGTAGGGATGGATCCGATCCGTCTCTTTTGTGAATTTGCCGGCGATGACTCGAGGCGAGTAGTCTCCGTTGGGCTTCCTCATAAACCTAACCCTCTCGGCCCCTCCGCCTCTTCCCATCTGCATCCTCCTCAACTCCGGCGGCATTTCCTCCGCCATGCCTGGCTCCGGCTGGGGATGTGGCTGCATATGCGGCCCCTGCGGCGGCGGCGCTTCCCCGACCACCACCACCGGCGGCGGCTGTGAATCGTCATGGTAGTGCGGGTGATAGAGATGAGGGTGAGGAGGACCGGTCTCCGGCTGGCCTGGCACCTCAAAGGCCCTGCCCTCCTCCACCACCACCACCGGCGGCGGATTGCTCTGCATATCAGGCGGCGGCATCTCCTTGTCGGTCGGCGGTGGCTGGTCGGCGTCGTCAACCATCTCGTCGTAGTAATAGATCCTGAGGCCGAGCTCGCCCCGAATCCAGCTGAGGACGCTCTTCTTCTCCAATGGGAAATACACGAGGCCCTCCTGGCCCCTCTTGGCAAACTGCGTACCATTCAGCTTCACTCTGCCCAGGAAATGATTCTTCCTGCCGTTGCCATTGCTGAATCTCTTGTCGTTGAACACCTCGATCACCACCTCCTCGTACTCCATGGTGTTGGGGTCGGAGACCACGAACTCGAGGGCCTCCATCCACACAGGGTTGAGGTCTCGGAACTTTGTCGAGGTCCGCTTCCGCTGCCCGTCGAATTCAGCCATCACGTACGGGTTCGAGCTCCCCTGCCCGTCTTTCGGCAGCAGCTCTCGCGCGTCCGCCACCTCCACTATCAGTTTTCTTACGGTTCTTGGCTGCGGTGGCTGAGGCTGACCCTGAGAGGCCATGCTTCTTGGTGCTGGCGGAGGCTAGAAATGTTATTTTAGGAGAGGTGTGTGATAATTGTTAATGCTTTCTTGAATACTTTACTATTGCAAATCCTAGTGTTTTTTTTTATTGATTTGGTTTTGCTTTTTGTGTTTTGAGAAGAATGTTTCCAAGTGGGTTGAGTTGGAGATGTTGTTGATGGTGGGAAGATGAGATTCTATCCTCTCTCCGGAAGTTTTGTTACCCTTTTTGGCTTCCCTGCTCTACTGCTTTAGAGGTTCGTTATCAACTTCTTTATTTATGTTCACTAGTACCATACATTACATATTGTTTTATGTTTCTTTCTGGGTATAAATTATCATCTATAGCTGCTGTCTGCTGAACTATGTAACATTTTTTAGCTGCACAAATCTACTATGTGGGTTTGGATCTTCCACTGGTTAGCGTTTTCGTTAGTCCAATGTTTTGATTTTCTTTATTGTTACTTTCACTTTATGTAGGATCGTATTCTAGTTTAGTTGAAATTGCTTGTTATGTGAGTTACTCTGCTATCACTTAAGACACTGTCCAACCAACAACAATACCTCTTGGATGGTTATCAACCAAATTAAGTGATTGTTGGTTGTTTGATTGGTATGAACACAGATAGTAGCTTGGTTAGACCATTAGCTGAGATGCCTTTTACCTTTGCAAGGCACATGATTCCACTTCCAAATCCTGGGCTGGCCCCTCATCTTTTTGTCAAAAGCGCCCCACACATTTTGAATAAAGTTCCAACCACAAAGCATCACCTTTATTCCTTCTTACCCCTCTTGTCAACAGCTTCATGGACTCCATTTCACCTTGCAGTCTTCAACAAGCAACTATCTCTCTTCTGCTTTCATATCATATCTTCTTTTGCTCTTTCCTTATCTCTCTAACTACTACATACAACATAGTTAGCACCCTGTTTATGTCCTACTGCTTATGTTTTTAAGTCATTTATTTCCTGCAATTTACATGGCTAGCTAGCCTAATAGTTGTGCTTTAGCATTTCCTGTACATGTTTTTCCCTTCATGTAGTTTTTATCATATCTGCGTATAGACTTTAACCAGGTAGCTTCTCCTTCCCACATCATGTATATGTGGTGTCTACTTGTGGCTTTTGTCAATTGGTGGGTTGCCTATCGAATCCGATCCCCATAAAGTACAATATTTTTGAACTTATGCTATTCTGTTTTTGTGCATCATTGTAAAAGCTAGCAATACATCCAACAGCATTCCTGAAATAAGAATATCACATAAAAAGTTAATATTCCTGGACCTCCAAAAACCAAATTCTTGGGTGAATTTTGGTGCATTCGTGTAAGAGGATATTTTCAAGGTGCTGAATGAATTTTGAGCTAAATTATAGAACAATAGAATTGAACTGTCAAGGAGAAAAAATTGATATTATTTCAGTCTTGTAAGATCTTCACTAAAATATTATGCTAACTCATAAATAATGGCTACCCATCAGACTATCTAAAAAATATCCATCCACTGTACCAGAGAATACAGAAGAAATGAAAGGCTTTGGCCTACATGTGTGAAAACTGGTATTGTTTTAGCTGTTTCATTCTGTTTTATTGACTTCTTTCACAAGCTCCAGTAACTTTGAGAATCCAAAATTTTCACTAGTTCACATTCTTGTTATCTGTTAAATTTCAGTTTCACTGTCTTTCTCCTCATTTTTCTACTTGGTTCTGATACTATAGTCAGAGTGATGGTGTATCAGTTGTACTTTTTTAATCATAAGAATGCATAGTTTGTAAACCTGATTAAAGCATGAGAAACTTAGCATCTCAGAGAACTTTATAGTCCAAAAAATGATGTTCTAAATTGTATCTACAGCTCTTATAAGTTAGGGCTAATTGAAAAGGTTACAATTTCCTATCCCACCTTGTAAGGAGTTGCTGTCTACTACATTAATTACGAAAAATTGCAGTGAAATATCCGAAAACATTTTGTAGTTTGTCTAAATCTGTTAACACAAATGAAAAATAAATCATGTGCAGGTCACATGACCCCTAACTTTTTTTAAGAATGACATAATTTCCTTTAAAATAAAAAATAATTTTTAAAAAATTTTACACGTAATATAACTATAATTATTTGTAACCTTGTTAATTAAATTAAAAAGTATATTTTTAAAAATTCTTACACGTAATTTTTATTTATTTTTAATGGATATTTTCTTCTTTTAAATTCATATTTAACTGTATGGTTAATGATGCAAAAAAGCAAGTTCAAAACAAGTTTTTGGAATTAAAGCACATAACAACTCATTGTAAAAGTGGAATGATATACAACCACCTTTTGCAATAATCCCCAAATGTTATAATGAACTTTGTTCTTGGTAGGATGATATATACACGTTACGTCAATAATATGTTATTGGTTTAAGCACTCTTGGACTCAACAGAACCTTATCCCTCTAAAGGGTGTCACAGAAACTGTCTTGACAAACCCAGTAAGCAAGGCATCTTCTAATATCAACCTTACAAGTATAATTGAGTAGCAAAATATCAAGTCAATAAAGGTGGCTTTGGTTGTGTAAAGCAATAAGCTACTATATATCTTAACATGCCAAGAACTGCATCTTGCAGTTTTGCTAAATTGTCATGAGTCCATCTCTTTACCCATAACCTACCTTTTATTCCTCAATCCATTAAAGATCCTGAAATCTCTCCATAGATTCACTACCTAAGAGGTTAGATATGAGATTATCATAATTAGCCAGGCATTTTATTCCCCACGACCTCTTCTTTGAACGTGTGTGCCTCGAACCGCTGGGGTGTTCCCTTGGGGACTTATTCCTGATAAATTTAGAACTGCTGAAATCTGTGTTTTTATATAACTTGTTGACTATAAACATGCCTGATCTAACCATATTTTTGATTAATTTCATGATAGAGAGGTTCCTAGCCATTCATGATTCTATATATACTTTGTTACTCCTTTTTCTTTTTATTGCCTGATTGATAGCAATGATTAGCTCTATCACTGTCTTTTACTTGCAGATATTAAGCACTCTCATTAAATATTTGTGGGTTAACTAAGATTAAAGAGCTTCAGTTTCCCCGTAAGCATATTCATATTCATTAGCATAAACAAAATGGAAAGGAGTACTGCAGATGGCTAGCGCAAGCTTGAAGCATAGTATATGGAAACCTTAGCAGACATTATTCTTTAGTAAATATACACTTACAACTTAAACATAGGATACACAAATAAACACAAAAATAAAATAAGGGCAAAGAATAAAATCAAGGGGAAATGACACTTAGGTGCACTCAAAACTTTGTCTTTCTAACAAAGGAACATCCAAGTTTTAAATTATTCATTGCAGATCACCCAAGTTCCCATTTTTGCCCATTTTAGTGCCTTAAATTGTGACCAAGTATGAGAAAAATGGTAATTTTGTGAGCTGGAAAGATAAAGTCAAACTTGAGTGTACTTATGTTAGAAAGACAAAGTTTCGGGTGTACCTATGTGTCATTTCCCCTAAAATCAATAATGCAGCTGTTGTTCTTCAGTTCACCCAAACTTCCGACTTACTAACACTCCGACCGAAAATGCAAACACAGCAGTAAGAACAATCCCTTTGTTATTGCGTAACTTCCCAAACAAAATATTTAATATGTAGGCTTTATCCTGCTCACATTTCTCTGTGTCCTCTCGGTGAAGATGCTCTTGGCCTGCCTTTTTCTTGCTTTCTTCTTTCATTTCACTTGAATCTGACTCCTCATTTTCATGTTCTTCCTCCTCATCTTCACTCGAATTGTTTTCTTGGTTGGATTTGCCTCGTTCTGTTTCTCTAGCAGTACCTTCGGCATTTATTATTTCATTCTGTTGTTCTTCCTCCCTTTCTACTTTTTTCTTTGGTACGGTTACACAGAGGATCTCACCATCAAACTTCCCCGTGATCATATCGACATCTGCATTGTCTGGCAGTTCATGAGTCTTCTCAAAATAGCTATAATGGCTATCTCTCACTTTCCTTTCCCCACTAACTGTTATATGGCCAGAGTTATCAACCTGAAGCTTCACCTCCTCCTTCGTGAAATCTACATTACAAGAATCGAAATGATTAACACATGCATTGTGTCGATATAATATTTCTTATGTTAATAAGTAGATAAAATCGTATAACTATGTTTCTTTTTCCTATCAACAGATTTATGCAGGATTGGAATCTACAACTGAAAGGTGCCTTCCTTGTGGTTGCAACTAAGTATTGCTTATTTGATTTTAAGCTAATCGATTTGCCACTTACATGGAATCTAGGCATCATAATTTTCCCAATAAACAAGGCAAAGGGTATCTTTAGCCTCTTAATGAAGAAAATCACAATCATGTTACCTTAGTCGATATTGCACGGTGCTTTTCTTCAAGAAAATGTCCACCAAAAGATTGAATACATACTTGTCTGAATGATAAAACTATGTTACATGCTAAAGAAATAAGTTGCTGATTTTCTTGTCTATATGTGATAAAGAAATATAACTAGTTTGAAAACTAGACTGCATCATGTTAATATTACATACTATTGCTGTTGAAAAAATAAACCTGGAATCACATTCCTTAAAATATTATAATGGATTATGGCCTTTCCTTGAGCATATTTGAAATCCATGTAAGAAGTGAAAAGGGAAAGATGGGTGTGGATTACGAACCTGGAAGATCAACGAGAAGATAATGGCCATCTGCATCCTCTGTCCAGCCTGAAGAAGGTACAAACTCTTCTACCATTCTCGAGCGTGTTCTCTGTCTTAGCCCTGGAATTGCTGTACCATTATCCATTGATGACCTGACTGAAAGTGAACCTTTCAAGTTTCTAGGTATGGTTTTTATGAAAACGTTGACGATATATAGGGCAGGAGATTGATGTTGTGATGATGTTCATGCTGAAATAGCTTTCCTTGGTGAAGCAAGCATAAATATTCCAAACTTTGCCCGTGGGGAGGTCAAGTAGGGGTGGTGGAAAAGGACTATTCTTTGCTTTCTACAAAACCTCTTCCTGTTGCTTTTAGGAAACACTTGTGCCAATAGATTCATTTCAATATCAAAAATATATATTGTATAAGGCCTCCTGCATTTTATGTACGCAATCATTGCTGTAGACACTGTCCTGCATTTTGTTTTATTGAATTATTTTAATGACAACGGGAGAGAATAGTTTGCATATATGTGATTTGAACAGATCCGATTTGCAGAGTAACAATCTTTATGATGTTACGTTTTGGTTATGAATGAATGATAGAGAGCATTCTTATTTTTGGCCTGATGTTAGATTGTGTTAAAATCGGTATATTTTGGGTTAGAGTAAGTCCATTAAGGTTTTATGATACATTATTTAATCACGGTTAACACTTCCATACCTTCAATTTTTGTTTAGTGCCATTTTACCATCCTCAAGTTTCATTTGTTATAGAATACGCACATTTCCGTTGGAAAATATTTTCGTCCAATGTTTCATTTTTATTCAAAATGACAAAAATATCTCTCATGATAAAAAGAAAATTGAAAACAAAAATTTCTGAGGCGACGAGAACCCGACCTCTTCCTTCGTGTCGAGAGAAGCGACATATGTCACGTTGGCCGTCGCAGAGGCAAACGACGATGGTGAATTTTCAGAAGTCCCGGAAGCAAGCAAGCTCCCAAGAAACCCCAATTCAATAAATGAGTTTTTGGTGATTTTTTTGGTTGGCGTTAAGCCACTGAAATCTGGCGTTGAAATTCGGCCGAAGAGATTGAAATTCGTTGAATACCTTAATCTTTAACATAGTCTTTGCATTCGCATCTTAACACCCAGGCTAGAAAAGCTTCAAGATCGACGTATGCTTATTTGGTGCAAGGATCTTTGACCGAAAATGTCAAATAGAAGGTAGGGGATTTTGGTATTTGAATCCTCAACGACTATTATGAGATATAAAGGTTGAGATATGAACAGTGGCTGATTAAAAAATTATTTAAAGGGAGACAACATTTCA
The DNA here is from genome assembly GCA_036897365.1 of Geranium brycei. Taxonomy (NCBI): domain Eukaryota; kingdom Viridiplantae; phylum Streptophyta; class Magnoliopsida; order Geraniales; family Geraniaceae; genus Geranium; species Geranium brycei. The sequence continues at coordinate 3,049 of JAYMTP010006174.1, read as the reverse complement.
TGCTGAAAATATTACAAAGTGTTTTTAAACGAAGAAAATTTATTCATACATAATTATCCTAGCTGCTTTCCGACAATAAATCTAATGCGATGGCAAGTTGATAGTTAAATTCTAAGAAACTATTTTTATTTGCTCATTTTATCATACATTTTCGTAGAGTTCACTTTACCAAAAGGTTGTACATAATGTCATAAGCACAACATAAATTTACATAAACACCCCAAAAATTTTGAACGATAAACAATAAAATAAAATTTGATTGAAAAATCATAAAATTAAGTTTGAAGTGGAACCCAAAGTTTAGTACAGAATAAAAATGCTTTTCAGTTTTTGTACAACAAAAATAGTATTTTGGATACAAAAGTACCAAAACACACGTATTGAAACAATAATTATCCGTATTTACAATTAAGTTGCAATATGTGGTTGAAGAAAACGGAAAAAAAAGAGCATTTAATACATGCATATATATAATGGATGATGAAAACTATAAAAGGAGCATTAATTACCGCAAATAACTTCCCTCTATTCCCTCTTCACGTCTCATTCCATTCTCTTGCATTTCTACCTTGTGTTATATATATAGCCATCCCTATCCTCTGCGAACCACAAAACCCCATTGATACGTACCCACGACAAAATATCTACTCTGAACGCAATCTAATCGTCATTATGACGAAAACGAATGCGTTCAGAGTGATATTGTTGTTGTGTTTAAGTGTTGTGGGATTCGTAACATGGTTTGTGGAAGCGAACATTGGTGATTTCGACGAGGTATGGCAACGAAGGGCTTTACAAGCTAAGAATGCCTCCTTGGAAGCTTACCATCCCAATCCTTACCAAATCATCCATCAATTTAACAAGCGCGTCCATGAGTAAGTAATTCTAACATCTTTTTTTTTGTCGCAAAGTTTTTGATAGGAATGAATTAAGTACCTTATTTGTATAGAAATTTATTTTTTGTATAGAAATTTAATTATGTTATAGTAGATTAAAACATGATATAATATGTTGTTGGTAAGAAAATGTGTGCTTCAAACTGTTAGAATGTCTCATTAGAAACTCTGATTCATAGTTAATTCAAATAAAATCTTACATAAACAATATATGAAAATAGAAGTGAAATCAAATACAAACCGGGGTATAAATACAAACCGTCCGAACCGGTAGATAGTGAGTGAAATGGAAGAACGTGATGGAGCCGGTAGAACCTCGAAAATGGCTCGGTAGAAATTTGATGTCACGTGTCACGCGCCGAGACAACGAGTACGAAGATCTTCAACGATCCAACGGCTGGTAGAAGTTCGGACATTCTACCTAATTTGCACTGGAGTGCATCTTTATGAACATATTTCCTATGATATATGAAAATATTAACTTAACTTGATTAATCACATTGCTATATGAAAATAAAGTGTTTAGCTTATTTTTAAACCATATATATATATATTGTTGACAAAAAACAGAGCGACAACAAAGAATAGTACGAGAAGGGAGTTGAAACAAAAATATTGGGGACCATGTATGGCAACGAACCCAATTGACCAATGCTGGAGGTGCCGAGACGACTGGGAAAGCGACCGCAAGAGGCTGGCGGAGTGCTCCATCGGATTCGGGCACAAGGCCACCGGCGGCAAGGATGGCCCCATCTACGTGGTCACCGACCCCTCCGACCACGACCTCGTCAACCCGAAACCCGGCACGCTTCGTCACGGCGTGACCCGAGAAGGGCCTCTATGGATCACGTTCGCGCGGGACATGTTCATCCGCCTCAATGAGGAGCTGATCGTGACGAGCGACAAGACCATCGACGGTCGCGGCGCCAACGTCCACATCTCGGGCGGCGCGGGAATCATGCTCCAGTTTGTGAACAACGTCATCATTCACAACCTCCACATCCACGACATCTACGCGGGCGGCGGCGGCATGATCCGCGACTCCGCCGACCACTATGGGTTCCGCACCCGCAGCGACGGCGACGCCATCTCCATCTTGGGCTCCACCAACATCTGGGTCGACCACGTCTCCATGTGGCGCTGCCAGGACGGCCTCATTGACGCCATCTCGGCCTCCACGGCCATCACCATCTCCAACTGCCACATGGCGCAGCAGAACGACGTGATGCTGTTGGGAGCGAGCGACAGCGCCAAGGAGGACGCGGTGATGCAAGTGACGGTGGCGTTCAACCACTTCGGGGAGGGGCTGGTGCAGAGGATGCCAAGGTGCCGATGGGGGTTCGTCCACGTGGTTAACAATGACTACACGCATTGGCTCATGTATGCCATTGGCGGAACGATGCACCCTACCATCATTAGTCAGGGTAATCGCTTCCGGGCTCCTCATGACCCCAATGCCAAGGAGGTGACAAAGAGGAACGACTCGCCTCAAAGTGTGTGGAGGTCATGGACATGGAGATCGCAGGGAGACTTGATGTTGAATGGGGCCTTCTTCGTCCAGTCCGGAGACCCGCAACCAAGCCTTCCTGTCGACCACCATGTTATTCATGCCCAACCGGGCTCCCAAGTTCCCACTCTTACCAGATTTGTTGGTCCTATCAAGTGTGACAAAGGAAAACCCTGTTGATTATAATGCGTGTATTTGTATGCTACATGGACCAAGACGATCATATATAATTACGAAACATGGTATTGAAATTGTGAGATTGTTTTGTGTTTCCATGGTTGATTGTGAGATAATGGAATGCAAATATTGTTTCTGATTCTCCTCGGTTAACGTGTAACATTTTTTCTTGATAGATGAATGTTTTTCCACAAGTATAAATACGAAAAATCAAACATCATTGCAAAAAGTCACGTAAACAAAATAAAATAAAAGGATAATTACAAATCACGTAAACAAAACAAGGCGGACCTCAGCCCCTGCAGGTCCGCCTTGAACACATGCTCCATACGCCTCCTCTGTCTCCATCCTCATGCTTGCGAAGCCGAGGCCTCACGCACCGCCGACGACGAGGCATTAGCCAGGCTGTTGTGGCAGATCCGAATGGGAAGCCCACGAACAAGTTGCTCTGAACAAGCTGTTGGTTGAA
>JAYMTP010006173.1:0-12399 GCA_036897365.1 Geranium brycei | reverse complement strand
TATATATATATATAGTTATTTATTTGATACAAAACGATTTTTGCCGAGATGTACATGAGTTCTGAGTTTCACAACTTTGCTTTTAACTATACTATTATGTCATCTTAAATCTAGCGGTAGGTCTCGACAATAATTGTGAAAATTAAAATTTTCCGTTAGCAAATTGTTAAATGAAAAAAAAATGAATGACAAAAGATGGACTTCCAAGTCGAAATGAAACCGTCAAAACCCTTTGATGATACGATTGAAAGTGAAATTTAAAGGTGAAATAGATTATCGACAACGATTCATAAAGAGGAGGTGGAATGAAAAAGAAAATGGTTGTAAATTGGATCATTAGTCGCCTTAATGTGAATTGATTTATAATTATGTCATTTGAAGATAAGTGTTGTAGAAATCATTAGACGTCAAATATTGCGAATTTTTATTTTTTTAATGTATTTAATAAAAATTAATATACCTATTCAATAAAAGTATATAATATACCACATAAAAATTAAATAGCGTTTAATATTTCTTCAAAGTTCTTATAAATCCAACATCATATTGTAATTACCAAAATACATAATCAATTACCAAATATTTTAATTACTAAGAGTTCAAAACTCATAATAAGTATCAAAACACATATTCAAAAGATATTACAAGAAAAGTGTTCTTAAAATTCAAAAATAAACCTAAAATGCAAAAGTGTTCATCCCAACTTTTCAAAGTCTTCTTCGTCTCTATATTCTTTAAACATTTCTTCATTTTCATCGTCAAACTCATACTTCATCTTATTTTATTCATCCTCTTCATCTGAAAAAAATCTTCTTCGAGTTCTTTTACTGCAGGAGTTTCTACATTCTCATCATCCCCCCCAATACGATCAATATCAATAATAATTATCATTTTTTCCTACAACAGAAACAAACCAGAACCATGGCAGGGCACCACGCATTGAAACCCGACCATAATCATGGCTCAATACCATTCGCGCAGTCGTTGGCGACTTTGAGAGCGGATCGGGCAAAAAAGGGCATTATTTGCCTATCGCCGTGGATCAAAAACACACTCGAACGTTACTCCGAGTGCAAAACATTGAAAAAACAGAGAAAACTTGTAAGAATATGTATATTTCTTTGTGTTTTAATTTATTTTTAATACTAACATGACCTATTTTTTCAGGATGTTTTAAAACAATTGTATAACGAGTATTGTGATGCTCACCCCAATCAGACCGAGGATATGGATGGTGAAGAAGAGTTCGAGCTCATTAAAAAAGCTGAAGAAGCGACACACCCCTATAGTGAAGGCAACAGGCATTGCGCGACCGTTACATTCGGGGTTTCGGCTATTCCGATGTGAGACCACCCACTGCAAGACAGCCTGGTGTGAGTGGCGCGCAACTAGCGAAAAATTTGGCATGGGTGGAAGCAGCTTTGCAACAGGAATGGGCCATAAGACTACAGCGCAAGGGAGATGAGCAAGCCTTCCGAGATCTTGAACAAAGGTGTGCACAAGAAGCAGAGGCCCTTCGAGAGATTGAACAAAAGCAGGCACAAGAAGCAGAGGCACTTCAAGCAATGAAGAGAAAACAGAGGAGGAAGAAACAACACGCGCGCGAAGAGCAATTATTTGCCCATTTTGCTGATCAGCTGAACGTCCTAAGGCCTCCACCGCTCTCCTCAAATTCCGATTAAATATGTTTTCTTCATATTGTATGAGTTCTTGGTTTTATTAAATTTTCATGGATTCTCGGTTTTGTTTATTTATTATAATATTTTTAATTATTTTTAAAAACATATTATAATTATAAAAATTATTATTATTTTTACAAAATAGACTATAATTAATAGATTTAAAAAATGATAAATTAAATTTATTATAATGATTTTAAAAAAATTATACCAAAAATACGGGTTGCATACAAATTATGTGTATGCGGCCAATTTCGGGATGCGTTTACTAAAATATGTATGCAGCGCATTGTGGGCTGCGTACATACTTGTACGCAATGCGTCATTGGTTGCGTACATCATGCGTACGCAGCCTCAATTGTTGGTTGCTATTGTACACAACACGAATCCTAATGGATGCGACGTATCGACCGCGTGGTTCGCGCTGTGTGCAGTACACAACCAACCATTCGCGATGCGTACAATTTAACGTCGACTGCGTACCTTGCACGCAACTAAAATGGTATAGTGAAATAACCTTAAAGAGACAAAAAAGACGTAAAAAAAATGAAAAAACTCAATGATTCAAGCAGAACTCAATAAATAATACCTCAATAGAAAGAAATAATGAGTTTTACACTAGCATTCATGGTTGCGGGGTTTAGCCCACAACCAAATGTAAAATACATAACAAAAAGCAAATTACAATGGAATGGTGAGAAGTGACCAAATCCAAAGACCAAAAATGGTGTTGGAAGATGAAATTTCACTCTAACGTTCTTTCTCTTGATGGATGGACATTTAGACTTCTTTCTTGATGGATTCGTAGTGAAACTAGTAGAGAATCTCCAAATTTTCAAGACTAGCCTTTAAGAAGGGAGAAAGTCGCCAAAAGTTGAGAGGGAAATGCAAAAATGGTGGGATAATATGGTTCAATTTGGACGAGTAATGGATGAAAAATATCAAATCCGATCACATTCAGACCGTTTGACAGGTTACTAAGTCTAAACCCGCCCCAAGCCAACCTGTACTCGCAACTATCCATATGTTCATGATTATTACATTAACTCCTTTGTAATAATCTAAACTTGCGTGCAAGTGTTCAAGTGCACACTGAACTCCTATCATAGTCAAAACTGTGTTTGAGTGTTCAAGTCTACGCATGACATCAAGTGCTCATATGTTGAGTCGTATCCAAAATAATTTTTGATCATTTCAAATCCAAGTGTGCAAGCCAAAATTAACATCGATTAATTAATTAATGCATTACTTATATTTTCTCAATTTCATCAAGTCTTTAATTTTTAATGATTGGCTGAATGTAATTATTTCAGTGAAATTTTATAATATTTCCATTCGAACAAGCAAAGTTTGATTAATCTTACAATATTTTCTTGCTCAGAGCTTCCAACTACCACGAACCGAGTAAAATATTGACTCTTAAATGGTTTATTTAACAAGAAACGTTATAATCCATGTCAACCAAATGCAATAAAAATGAAAACTGGATAGTATTATGTTTATTATAACATATATAATAATTAAATAAAACACTAGAACCGTACAAACACGGTATATATGATCTCATAAGCAATATCGGTCGATCGGCCCCACAAGCGGATTAATGTATTAGCAATGACCATAATTGTACAGAGATCAATATGTGTTTCGTAGATGTTTTAGAGCAAATTTATATATGATACTATAGTGTAGAGCATACTTATAGCCGTTGGTCTTCAATCTTCAAGCGGCCGGAGCAAAATCGTAACCGCCATCGTCGTCGTCATCATCGTCACCTTCTATGGCGGCCGTCGGACGTGTGGGTGCAGCTGCTTTAACGTTGTGGAAGCACGTGACATTGTCGTGCTCTAGACCATTCACATGCATGATGGTGAGCTTTAGCGAGACGTGAGACATTTTAAGGAGCTGAGGCTAAGGTTGTGTGTTTTCTTGAGTGAGTTATCAATTGAGCTTATGAAACAGAATGGGCAGAAATGGGCTATTTATAGAGACAGAAAAGAGAGAAAACACTCAAATAAGAGGGTTCAGATTCTTAACATGGTCATTCGAATTCAAGTCACTCTTGTTATACAAAATTACCTTTCAGGCTCCGACCAAATTTTGTCAAATATTTAAATCTTTAACTGAACTATTCTTCGATATATGTCTTGAATTAAATATGAAGCCGTTGAGATTAGTTAGTACGATAATTTTGAATATGGATCCACTAGTCAGCGAGTCGAGGTCCAGAGGTGAATTGTTTGATATGGGGGTTTAGAGTGCAAGAATTTACTCGATCCAATAGTATTATATGTTCGGACTTTAGTGATTGGTGTATGAGCAGTTCTTTTTTATATTAGGTTTCATATTTCCTTTTTCTGATTTTGAGTGTAATTGTAGCCTAGCCGGGGACTTGGTGATTCTATACCTCTCGATAGCAAAATTTCTCATATCTACTTATGAATGTAGTTGACACATTGTTGACGAAACACGTATCTTGATGTATCGTTTATTTATAATCTTTCTCGTTATAAAATTTATGTTCAACTAAAGTTCATCTAGTTAAGTGGTTACAACAATGTTACATTCTTATCCTTAAAAAAAGACCCATTGAATATGAATAGCAAAGATCTCTAAAATTTGAAGAAAATAATATATTTTATATTTAATCGGTGCGATGATGAAATTAGAAGACTCACTCTAAATATGTCATGGTATCATTGTTTTAGAAGATTAAAATATTTTGAATGGGACGAGGCATCGATATCACGATCATGGATGAAAATTACAAAACTCGTTCCGAAGATGCCCAGTTGTGATCTTAATTTGTATAGAGATAAATACTTAGAATTCGAGGGGGGCTAATATTCATGGTTCGGTTGGGTCACATTTCCACCCCTACCCACGAAGAAAGATGATTGGCACGGGATGGGCGGGCAGCCCCGAGGTGGAGTGGAGCTCATGGACAAGCGTGTGTTGGTGAGTTATAAGTGTGTAGAGCTCGTGACCGGACATGGCCTTCTTTTGAGGCTTGCATGAAAGCATGGCATCGCATTTTGGGTCATGTTGTGGACAAACAACTTTTATCTGCACTCACTGCTACAATGATTGATGGATATTATTCGTAACCAAAAGCTGTGTGTGATCTTTTTGCTTTTTATGTATATAATATACCGTATCTTCTTCAACATATAGTGCGAGAGGTGTGATATTTGGGTTCCTATAGTTGGTGTCAGGATGGCCTCGTCATGGTGTCATCCTGCCATGAATTATAATGATAACTTTTAAATACATTTCTTTTGACATGTGGAATTTATTAAATTTAAAAGAATTAATTTAGGTTAACGGGTTTATCACTTACAGACATTTAAGTTAGAAAATTTGATTTCTGCATATTAACATATGATTATTAGTAAATTTGAAAAATGAGGTTAAGTTTTAATTAGTTTTAATTGTGAAATGATAAAAAATACCTCTCATTGTCATTCAAATTTTTAAAAATATACCATTGAAAAATTTTATCATTTTCTTTCTCCTCTCTCCTCGTCAGGCAACCTCTCCCTCTCCTCCTACTTAGCCTCCATTATTGCCCTTTTCAACACCACACATACCTTAATTATAAGCTCTCTCTCTCTCTCCCTCTAGAAATGAATCAGAGCCACCATTAGTGAAAAAACCTAGAGCTTGAAATTGAGAGAGGTTATGGATTCTTCAGAAGTGACGAGGATTGTGTTCTTGAGAGTTTAGAGCTTGGACCCTGAAAATGGGTCCAAAATCATGGGTTACATCTTGATTCAAGACCATGGGGACAAGGAGATGATTCAATTGGCTCTTGAACCGGAGAGCCTTCTCCACCAGCTCATCGGCAAGGCCAAGGCCCATATAGGTCTGGTTTCTTGCAGCTCTCTAGCAACGACGACGGCGTCGTTTTCGTTGTTCAGCAGGCTCGACCGAGCTCTTTGTCGATTCCAGCTTCTGGGTCTCGCTTCGCCGCCGATTTTGATTGCGGGGGTGTTTCTTCTCCGGCGAGCTCCGACGGTTGGCCGGTTTCCGAGTTTTCCGACCACCGGAGTTCGATGAGTCCAAATGGGTCGTTGTCGTACGCTAATGTCGTCAACGGGAGCGGTGTGTCTGGTTCCGGGTCGTGCTTGTCTCCCAATGTGTTACAGCGTCGGAGGGAACAATTCCGGCGAGTTGGCCGACGAGTACTAGCTCTCGTTCCTCAACGAATAGAAAGGCGACGAATTTATTGACTACGGCGAGGCCCAGAGCCACCGTCGTAACTACTCCGTTCCTGGAGTCTTCTAATAAGCATATAAGTACTTCCTCAATTTTAATCAAGCTCATAGAGAGTAAGACTAACAATACAACAACACAATAACCAGATAAGTATTAAAGATTGATTGATTGATTTCAATTTTAATTTTTTAGTCTAGTTTAGTTTCCCTTTTTCTTTTTCTGAGTAGAAGGAGAGTGAGAGGTTCGGTGAGGAGGAGAGAGGAGAAAGAAAACGAAAAAAAATTCAATGGCACACTTTTGAAATTCAAATGAGAATGAGGGGTATTTATGTTATTTTACACTGAAAACTAACTGAAACTTAACCTCATTTTCCGAATTTACTAATAACCAAAAGTTACTTAGATGTATGTAAGTGATAAACGTGCCAATTTAACTGTACTTTTTTTAAATTAACCTAATTTATAATCAATAACATAACTTTAGTCCATTTACACCTCCAATTTAAGGTTAATTACATATGTTTACACGAACTAGTTATGCACAAACATAAAATCATGTGGGTATAAATCAGACACAATTAGAAAATACCTTATTTACCCGGTTATGACACTCTAAGACATAAGTACACAACACGTCGTTATTAATCCACTACTTTAATGAGATGGTATTAACAACTGCGTACCAAATGATTTCTAATTTTGTACTGGTCTAACGACAATGTACTTTGTGTTAAGGGTGCACAAACACGGTTAATACCAACTGGTGGCCTGAACTAAAAACCAAATCGTTAGGGTTCAATTTTTAAAATTCAGAATCAAAACCGGTCGAAAATTGGCTGAGATCGGACATACAATTAACCGAAAAATGTGACCGGTTTTTTTAATTTAATTTGAATCGATTTTCATGCCCAATAATGGTCATATTACAGGGTATTAAAGGGAATAAGTCAATGACTTAAGCTAATTTAAGATTTCAAAAAACTCTTTCTCAATAGGGAGGCAACAGAAATTCTCTAATTTACCAGAAGTGCTTATGACGGGGTTACTAAAGGCTCTAAGACAATTATAATGGATTAGATTATGATGGAGTCTAGGTCTAAAAGAATTGTTTGATTAAGTTCCGTGAATTCCTTTAACTTTTAGTGGTCTTCTAAAGTTATTGCACAAGTATTAACCTTAATTGCTCAAGAATCAACACAAGGTCCAATTAATTTTAAATTCACTGTACACATCTTAGTTATGATGGGCTTAAGTATGCAAACTAGGGCATTTATCAAGCCATAAAATGCCTAAAATATTTAAACTACGCTTAATTGAACTGCAATTAAATAGGTCAAACTGAATTGAGTCGGCTCAATTGAGCTCTAACTGGTTCAATATGGCATGACCAATCAATTGAATTGAACCAGAGACATTTGAATTGCATAATAAATGTAAACTAGAGAAACTAAATTGAACCGGTTTAATTCTAGTTTCTTAAACCAGAGGTAAGTTAGGTATTTTAGGGTAGGTTGTCCCCAAAAAATAGTTAAGATATTAAAATGAGATAAATTAGTTAGAGTATGAAAGTGTCATTTTAGGATACTTATGTATAATAAACTCATTATTTCTATTTTAATTGTTCTTTATATAATATTAGATGGTGCTCATCCTGATCGGCTCTTTAACTAAATAAATCATAAGTACCTTTCGTTCACATTTTCAAAACTCACAAGATTTTATACTAAGTGCTTACAAGATGAGACAATCAATCATGTTAGAATTGTTGCTCTAAAGTAATAAAGAAGACCCCTTTTGTTTTTGTCATTTACAATTTTTTTATGTTGCTAATTATATTTTTGTTCAATATATGCCAGGGCAGTTGAGACATATTTGGAGTTTACTAAGGATGGCAAAGAACTGATGAGTCTGTATTCTTATGTTTACAATATCATAATGCTACATACTTCAGACATATTTTGTTTTATTACTAAATCATATGATTTCAAATTGAGATTCTTCTAAATGTACATCTTTTTCTGATCATTTGTTGTATAAACTTAGTTTTCTTGTGTTGCATTGATATTTTTTGTCACCTATGCAGTGCAAATTTTGAAAATTTATTCCTACCATTTTGAACAAATCCAAACTATGATTGAGAGGAGGATGCTATCGTAATTGTAAAGAAAGAATTATAATATTCTGACTTAATTTTATTATGAGCAAATTTGGAGATATTCATACAAGTCTAGGGGTCATATAATAGGAAACAAAGTAAAGGAAACTAAATAATGGAAAATCTAAACAAAAATATGTATGGCATATAATAAGGCAAGAAATCATGAGGATGATTTCTTGCCACCGCCAATACTCCCTCTCAGATTGGAGCATTGATGTTTGCTGGAGATAGGCTGAGGACACAATACAGAGGCTTGTAGCTACTGACGAACGAAGTGACAGTCAATTTCAATGTGTTTCGTCCATTCATGAAAAACATGATTAGCCGCTATGTGGATAGCAGCATGATTGTCGCAGAATAACGGGACTGTCTCATCTTGGGGAGTTTTAAGATCGGCGAGCAATTGGCGTAGCCACACTATCTCTCGACTTGTGGCAGTCATGGCTGGGTACTCAGCTTCAGCTGACGAACAAGAGACCACCGTTTGTTTCTTGGACCGCCAAGATATGGGGGACGATCCCAAGAAAAGTATGTAGCATGTGGTGGACTTGCGGGTGTCCGGGCATCTTGCCTAATCTGCATCACAATATGCTCTTAGTCTGAGAGTATTGTTAGAGGGTAGGAGAATTCCTTGCCCTGGGCAACCTTTCAACTATCTGAGAACGTGCAAAGCTGCGTCCATATGCTGCTCACGGGGGTCATGCATAAACTGACTTAGAATATGCACCGCATAGCTGATATCTGGGCGAGTGATAGTGAGGTATAATAGGCACCCCACAAGGCGACGATATTGGCCACTATCTGCACATGGAGACCCTTCGATTGCCGAGAGTCGGTGCTGTTGTGGAAGGGGAAAGGATGCCGGCTTGCATCCAGTGAGGCCACTGTCATATAGGATGTCAAGCGTATATTTACGTTGTGTGAGAGCAATGCCAGAAGAAGAACGGGCCACTTCAAGGCCTAGAAAGTATTTCAACTTCCCCAAATCTTTTATCTTAAACTGCTTGTCCAAGTGCATCTTAAGTTCCTGGATACGAGAGAGGTCTGACCCTGTCATAATCACATCATCCACATATATAAGGACTGCTACAAAAGAGCCCGGAATGGAGAAGGTGAATAACGAGTGATCTGCCGCGGAGGGTCGGTATCCAAGAGTCATTATAGATTCAGTGAATTTGTGATACCAATTCCTAGATGCCTGCTTCAGGCCATATAGCGACTTATGCAACCGACACACATGGTTCTCCCCCTGTCTGCAAAATCCTTGAGGAATTTTCATATAAACCTCTTCCTCCAAGTCGCCGTGTAAGAATGCATTATTAACATCGAGCTGAAATAGGAGCCATGCTCGGACTGCTGCGACAGCAAGTAAGCAACGGACGGTGACCATCTTGGCAACCAGTGTAAAGGTGTCTGTAAAGTCGATGCCTTCAATCTGAGTGTATCCCCTAGCCACTAGTCGTGTCTTATATCGCTCAATACTTCCATCTGGGCAATATTTTATCTTATACACCCATTTCGAATCAATCACCTTTTTTCCAGGTGGTAGGGCTGTTAAGCTCCAAGTACGATTTTCTTCTAGTGCCTAAATTTCTTTACCCATCACTTCACGTCAATAATCATCTTTGATGGCCTGATGAAATGTTCGTGGCTCATCCATGGATGAAATGGCCGCTAGAAAAGCAGAATGAGCACTAGACAAGCGATCATAAGAAATACTGAGAGTGAGAGGATGTACTGTTGAAGATGCCGATGGAGAGGTAGGATGCGGAGTAGAGACGGACGGTATGACAGAGGGCGGTATGGTGTAGTCATAACCCTGCAGACGTTTAGAGACAGTACGGATGCGCTTTCCTGGACGAGGCAATTCTTGCTCATGAGCAGGCATCTCGGTGCTACTTTCTTCTGTGATCTGCGAGGTCCCTATTTCGGGGATGTAATAGTAATTTGGTAGGACACTAGGTGTTGTCATGACATTGTCGGCTTCCAAGCACTGGTCACCGGGGAAGACATTCTCCCAAAATTGGACATCACGAGATGTTACTACAGTCCGTGATTCTAGATCAAAAACACGATATCCCTTCTGTCCCTTCGGGTAACCTAAAAATATTCCAGGGCGAGATCGTGGGGAAAATTTATCTCGAGTCTGCTGATGTACATAAAAAAGACATCCAAAGCTACGTATATGATCATAAGTGGGTTTTCTACCGAATAATACCTCGTATGGAGTTTTGTTGTCAATAACCTTAAGTGGCGGCCGATTGATCAGATATGCGGCAGTGAGGGCACAATCTCTCCAAAATTGAAGTGAGAGTCTGGATTGGAACCGTAAAGCTCGCGCTACTTTCAATAGATGTCGATGTTTTCTCTCTACCACCCCATTCTGTTGGGGTGTCCCCACACAACTAGTTTGGAACTCCATCCCAGAGGCATTATAGTGATCAACGAGCTCATGATGAGTAAATTCACGCCCACCATCAGTTCGAAGGCATTTGATACGGGTGTTAAACTAGCCCTGCACCCAATTGAAAAACCGGAGGAGGTGTTGTTTCACCTCTGATTTGTGCTTCATCAAGAAAACCCAAGTTGCCCTGATTACATTGAAAACAATTAAAAACCAATGGCAACCACATAAGGAAGACACATGATAAGGTCCCCACATGTCCCATAAGTGAAATTAGAAGCCCAAGAGTTTGTTTCCTCATTAATTGAGTTGGCCCCAATGCCCGAAGGCCCAATAGGAGCAGCCCTCTGAGCAGTAGGGTTGCTCTCTCCTTCACGCACAATCTGTGTGTTTTCTCCAGCCGCTAAGTACACGGACGATGAACCAGGTGGGTTCCGTCTGCCTCTCCCTCCGCCGCGACCACCGGTGCCGTTCATCCGGCCGCCTGTTCCGCCGCCGCCGGTTCTTCCGCGACCTCCTCCGCCCTGTCTCCCGAATTTGTGCCAAGACGGATAGCCATGGAGAGCAAAGCAATCGTCGATTTCATGCCCCTCCTTGCCACAGTGAGCACATCGTCGGGTCTTTTCGTCCGACCGTCGGTGCGTCCGGCCATCTCCGGCCTGATTCTGCCGGACAGTTCCATCCGAGTACCGAGCCGCCAGTGCTGCTGATTCGGTCTCCGGACCCTTTGATGCCATCACCATTCTTTGTGATTCCTCTTGAGCTGCTACATAGTATACTCGCTGGATTCCAGGTAAGGGGTGGGTACTTAGGATGTTTGACCGTACCGTATTAAATTCATCGTCTAATCCCATTAGGAAATCACAAACTTGTTCCTCGTCACGCATTGCTTGGATGCGTCCGTTGATCCCGTACGTGCACTTTCCACAGGTACACATGGGGAGTGGGTTTAGACCCTGCATCTCTTCCCACAAATTTTTCAGCTTGCTAAAGAAGGTTGATACATAACGTCCTCCCTGTTGAACTAGGGCTATTGCACGACGTAGGGCGTTGACGCGTGGCTTCACGATGTTCCAAGTCTGTCCAGACCTCCAAAGCAGTTGAAGCATGCACAACGCGGGCTTGTAACTCTTTAGAGAGTGAATTGACGATCCATGCCTTAACCAAAGCATTATTCTGAAGCCAATGTGGCAAGGTTGGTGATTTCTCGTCTGATCGGGGTAAGGAGCCGCCGATAAATCCGGCTTTGTGTTTGATCTGTAATGCATCCTGGATCTGGCGTCTCCAGGTGTAGTAGTTGTCACCTGAATCACTTAGTGGACTAGGCCAGGGTGGTCACCAGGTTGTATGAAATAGGGAGATTCAAAATCAATTGGGGCACGCGTTACTGCGCCTTGGCCTCCATTGATCGGGATTGCTGGATCACCCATTGAAGCTCTGACACCATGTAAAGAAAGAATTATAATATTCTGACTTTGACTTAATTTTATTATGAGTAAATTTGGAGATATTTATAAAAGTCTAGGGGTCATATAATAGGAAACAAAGTAAAGGAAACTAAATAAAGGAAAATATACACAAAAATATGTATGGCATATAATCAGGCAAGAAATCATGAGGATGATTTCTTGCCACCACCAATAGTAATTGTTTTTGAAATTTTTGATGAGCCAATAGAATCTCCTGCTCCTGCTTGGATATTTATTTCTATCAGTTGCTTCTATAGTTCTATGACTGGATGAGATCCAATTTATGTATAGTTTAGTACATTTATATTTTACATTACTTATGTTACTACCAGGGGCGGATCCATAAATATTTTTAAGGGTGAACGAACTTTCATACTAAAAAATTAATTAAATTAATTAAAAATTAATTTTAATAATAAAATAATGAATTATACAATAAATATGTTATAATAATTAAATGCATATAAGAAAA
>JAYMTP010006172.1:0-12399 GCA_036897365.1 Geranium brycei | reverse complement strand
AAAGCACAACTACAGCTCTCTCTCTCAAGAACACAGCCTCCATCAAGAACATAGCCACAGCTCTCCTCCGCGTCTCCACCTCCGGGGAAGCCAGATTCGGCGCCGGAAGTTGTCCTCGCCTCCAATCGCACATGCCAACTCCTCTGCGGATTTTTTTTAGATATGATATTTTTACGATTTGAATATTTTTTTGGGATCTAATTTTTTTCCAATGGGGTTTCAGTTTTTGCCCAATTATTTTTTGCGATTGGGTTTCTGTTTCTTTGTTTTTGCAAAATTAAAAAGAAAATGAGCGTTCGTTTAATTTTTGAATGATTTATGCAAAACTTAAATTACAGGAAAATGAAGAAAATTAATAAAATAATAATAAACTGGTTTTGAAAATTGCAACAGTAGCATATTACTAAATTTGAAGATGGGGATAGTAAAATAATAACTGCGTTGGATGAGAAAGTTCCCATTTTTGACAAAATAGAAATAGCATTGGAGATGCCCTACCAATATTGGGGTTGCTATTTGTTGACAAAATCTCTATTACAACTCACAAACTTGTGTTCTACTACAAATGGATTATTATTTCAACTTTTTATGGGCCAAAAAGCTGACCCGTAACCAAACTTTATATAAATTAAATCAAATGATACAAGTCTTTTATAATAGTGTTTGTTGTGACTAATTATGTCAATTAAAAAGGTTTCATCTCAAAAAAATTGGTCTCTTGATGCTTCAAAATAAATATATAATTTATGCAAATTGATAAGAATAATATATATTTAATATTTTTGTGGGGTTCTAATTATTTCAATCACAACTAATCAAGATGAGATTCAAAAGTCGGCTTATTATTAAAATGGATTGCATGAATGTTATTCAAGTTGTTTAGTTGTCTTTGTTTAGCTATCACAAAATAACGCAGTTCATTTATTGACTAAAACTATTATATATTTCAATTGAGAACTAAGGATGAGACTTGTTCACTTGTATCTATTTTAGATTTTCTTGGGCTGAGTTTCTAATAAGAGGTATCTTTCAAAGAAAAATGTGATTCATACTACAAGGTATAGTTTGAACCATGATTTAGAAAAATATAAAATTATATATTGGAAGTGAATGGTCCAGATTTTAGTGAAAGCAAGCACCCCAAACCTATGAGTTGTCATGTTAGTTCTAAAATGCATTGAACAATATTAAGAAGTGGGTCATATTTGTACCCTAGAGACTGGTATAAGAGTGAAGGAGTCCACGAAGAGAGGACACACAGCACAGCAGAAATGAGGGTCCTCTCATTCTCATTCCTCCTCTGCTCTCTACTCCTCACTCCCTCCTCTGCTTCTTCCATTCAGGTCTCTCTCTCTTTCTTCATAATGGCTCAGTCAATGAATGACACAACCATAATCATGTTCAATCTGTTTTGTAGTCATATGTTGTGTACATGGGAGCACACTCACATTCACATGATGTCTCTTCTGTTGATCTCAACCAAGTCACCGACTCTCACTACCACTTTCTTGCCTCATTCTTGGGGAGCCGAGAAGCTGCTGAAGAAGCCATGTTCTACTCCTACACAAGACACATCAACGGCTTCGCCGCCCATCTAAGCGACGTGGTTGCAGCACAGATAGCAAGTAGGCATAAACTCTAACTCTTAACCCCAACCCTCCCATGTTAATTTATGCTCTCTTCTCAATCACTCTCTTTCTTGCTAGACCACCCCAAAGTGGTATCGGTGTTCTTGAACCAGGGAAGAAAACTACACACCACAAGGTCTTGGGATTTCCTGGGGCTCGAGCAAGACGGCGCGATACCTCATGATTCCATCTGGAGCAAGGCCAGATTCGGAGAAGATACAACCATCGGAAATCTTGACACTGGTTTGATTTTCTCAACCCTTGTCATAGAAATGTCAACTTCACAATCCCGAAAGCCCAAACAATATACCATTCAAACGGATGCATCCAAAATATAATAATTTGGGTTTGGATCAAGACACTCCACCATTGTTGACTTAGCCTTGCATTATAAGAAAAAATGTGTTGTTGGCTTTTTGTTTACTACAACATGGTTATGGTTATCATACGAAAAATGCATGCTTATTTTTTATGTAGACTGGTGTTGTTTATTTTAGTGATTGGTGGGTGCCATGACCCGTGTTCTTCGCTTGATGCGAGACAAGAGTTCATTAATTTGAAGTCCAATGGTGGTTTCAAAATAATATCATACAATTTTGGGATCGTTGAATATTGTGCAATAACATAAAAGTAGTACATATAATCTTAATTATCATATCAAATTATAAGAATATGATCTATTAGACCAGCTTAAATAATAAATTTGAACTTTCACTTATTGATTTAAACTTGGATGAGACTATAAGTGCACATGTAGTGAATATATATATGTTACATTGTGTGAATATAAGACTTAGGGTCAAATATACTAGGAAGATTAAGATAAATATATTTTCATCCCGAGATTGGATCACACAACCTCCTCACTGAAAGTGTTAGATTGAGGACATATATGTACAAATTTACTGTCATGGAAAGATTTTTTAATTTTTGATCAGTATGAAATAAATCTAACTTTTAGCTAGGTTAATCAAAGGTTACCTCTAACCGTACTTCACATCTGCTCTCAAGTTGGTGACTCTATTAGGGCATTTGAACGCTAAATGTAATATGAGATAGTGATCGTCTGAATTAATTGTGCGAAGAAAACCCGATTTCAAGTTATAGCCTAGTCCATGCAATTTGTTTAGCGCAGAAGGCTTACGATCCATTTCTCCATGTAGATGCATAGTGAGCATGTAGGTTGGGGCTGAAGTTTGTGCTAGTCAACTTGTTAGTAACATCACCAGAAAATATCCATTTTTCTTCACTAGATGTTAGCTAGAAGATAGTCTTCACTTTCTATCTACATATCCATGACCCACTTGCTTGCATAAAAACAAGGTTATACGTGTGCGAATCAACGCAAGAGGATGGGAACGAAAAACCGAAGAGATAGGGACAATGACACTCCTCCTAGGCGTGGACAAAGCATGAGTTAGTGTGTGGTCATGGGGCTTGAAAAGGTTAGGGAACCTACCACCACTACAGGGTTGAGGAAATGGGGTGTTTTAGCTTATGGTTCATAATTATTGAGGAACCCATAATTAGTACCTTTAAGAGATGAAGAATTATAGGTCTTTTGATATTATATTGACATGGGAAGATTATGGAACCCACAATAGCAACTGTGACATTACAAAGTTAGGCTGAGAAACTTAAACAATTGGCCTAATGACATATGCTTGAAATGGTAGTTTAATGTGTGCATCATTCATTGACATCATCTGAATTCACTTTGCTATACCTTTTTCGGGTTCAATGGCATTGCTCGCGGATAGGTGCTTGGCCCGAATCTAAGAGCTTTAGTGATGAAGGGTTTGGACCAGTTCCCACAAGGTGGAGAGGAATCTGCCAAAACGATACAGATGCTACTTTCCACTGCAACAGGTCTGTTTCTTTTTCCCCAATAGTGCTCTGTTCATCATCATCCTTTTTTCTTGACATGGATAAGAATTTTTATCTTCAAAGTCAACCTCAAGTTTCTAATAATGTGCCATTTTAATTGATAATTTAGCAACAACAAGTAGAGTCTAATGTTAACTTGTTGCAAGTTTCTTTCCATGGTGGTTGGTGGGTATCATCAAAGCTGTCTGCTTTATGGAATCCATACTGAAACTCATTTTACAAAGTGGATTTGAATATTCAGTTCCCATTTGGGAAGAGGAATGGTATCATTCAGAAAGTGCATTCATTTGGAAGTTTCATGCAAAGCTGAGCTACACTTTGTTTGCCAATTTAAAACTGTACAAAACAAGTAAAATATAGCCACTTGCTACTTCTAATTAAGTGTCTTGGCGTAAGAAATGATTTGTTGTTGATGATGTGCTTTGGGAATATGTAATGATAATAAGCACAGATCACAGGAGCATCTTGTGTTTGACTCATTTTGGGTTTGCTGTGATTATATAAAAGTTTGAAACTTTCTTGATTACTGAAGTCTCCAAGTGGGAGTAGAAAAATGTTATTTTACAACATGTAATGTGTGTGTGGTCCCTGCATTATCTTATTGTTGATTATTTATTCATATCTGAATAAACCACTCAAAGTGTTTGTAGTCCAAAACCATGACATTAAGAGTATTGTTTATTGACCCATTATTATTGTATTCAGAAGCTGTGCTTCAGATATAGCTTCCTCTTTTCCAACATGACCTCACACTTGCTCACAAAAACCAACAACTAGTTAACTTCTTTTAGGTTCACAAAGTATATTTTTTGGTCACCAATAACATTAGGAGTGTGAGGATTCTAAAAATAGTGACATCTGATGTCATGCAAATGTTAACGTCTCTTCAACTGACTGAACTATGAGAAATTCAAATAATGTGACAACATTATGTTACATGAATACTTGTAGGAAGCTAATCGGGGCGAGGTACTTCAACAAAGCCTATGCTGCAGTGGTTGGGAAACTAAACTCTTCCTTTGACACTCCCCGGGACAACGACGGCCACGGATCCCACACTCTCTCCACAGCGGGAGGCAACTTCGTGGCGGGGGCGAGCGTGTTTGGATTTGGCAAGGGAACGGCCAAAGGAGGGTCGCCAAGGGCGAGGGTGGCAGCGTACAAGGTGTGCTGGCCGCCCGTCAAAGGCAACGAATGTTTCGATGCTGACATCATCGGAGCCTTTGACATTGCCATCCATGACGGCGTTGACG
Organism: Geranium brycei; assembly: GCA_036897365.1. NCBI lineage: Eukaryota > Viridiplantae > Streptophyta > Magnoliopsida > Geraniales > Geraniaceae > Geranium > Geranium brycei. Next base: position 7,631 of record JAYMTP010006172.1, on the reverse strand, counting down.
TCCTCTCTGTCTCTCTTGGAGGCGATCCCACCCCTCTATTCAACGACAGTGTTGCAATTGGATCGTTCCATGCTGTGAAGCACGGCATTGTGGTGATCTGCTCTGCTGGCAATTCCGGCCCCGCTGAGGCCACTGTCGCCAACTTTGCGCCTTGGCAGATCACCGTTGGAGCTAGCACCATGGACCGCGAGTTTTCTAGCCGCGTCTTCCTTGCCAACAACTTGATGTTCAAGGTTTGTTTTGTTTCATGCTATGAGGAACGCAACCCACTTAAAAGGTTAAATGATAGTGGAGGACCAAACTGGTGAACAAAATTGCATACTTCATATATGATACTTTAACACGTATTTACTACTTTTGAGTAACAACATGCATTTATGTATGTACCCACATATACAATGTCTTTGTTTTCTAGGGACAAAGTTTATCAGCAAAGGCATTGCCTCGCGACAAGTTCTTCCCGCTTATCAATTCTGCTGACGCTAAAACGCCCAATTCTTCTTTACAAGACGCGTAAGAAAAGAACAATCTCATAAACCCGTAATTATCAACAATAACTGCAAGTGTGTCGCGTAATAAGGTGTTTGGTTAAATGATGCAGGACATTATGCAAGAGCGGATCGCTTGATCCAAACAAGGCGAAAGGGAAGATTGTGGTGTGCCTCAGAGGCCAAAATGCAAGAGTGGACAAAGGTCATGCAAATTTCATATAATCAAGTTCAAAATATTGGATAAAACTTAGTGGCCCTTTCATATATGTTTACCTCTTAGTTGACATGATATGGATTTACTTGAACAGGTGAGCAAGTAGCTCTGGCAGGTGGAGTGGGGATGATTCTCGCAAGCGACAGTCCGAATGGGAATGAGATCATTGCGGATCCACATGTCCTCCCAGCTTCCCATGTCAACTTCGCTGACGGCGCTTCCATCTACAGCTACATCAATTCAACAAAGTAATGACACCTTAAACCAGCTAACAACAAAATCATGTTACTGTCATGTCCTTGACTCTACCATGATCCATAACAGGTTCCCAAAAGCTTACATTAGTCCGGTGACGACGCAATTAGGCACGAAGCCAGCTCCTTTCATGGCAGCCTTTTCATCCAAGGGACCAAGCCGCATCACACCAAACATCCTTAAGGTAAGCAACTATTACATCGACTCGCATACACTATATTTTGATACCTAGTAACCAATATTTGAGGTTGTATTGTTTAGCCTGATATCACTGCACCGGGAGTGAGTGTGATAGCAGCATACACAGGAGCACAAGGGCCAACAAACCAAGTATTCGACAAACGCAGAGTGCAATTCAACTCTGTTTCGGGCACGTCCATGTCGTGCCCTCATATGTCCGGCATTGCAGGCCTTCTCAAGACCCTTTATCCTACTTGGTCTCCTGCTGCAATCAAGTCCGCCATCATGACCACAGGTAACCACAATCATGTTATAGCACAAAATTACGAGGGTAAATTGCAAAAAATGACTGTGTACTATTTCAAGCGTATGCAAACTTACCATTTTATTTTGCCAAATGTGTACACATTTGTTCCAAAATGACGAAAATATAAAATGAAATCATTTTTAAAATTTAAAACCGTTTAATTTTAATTTAAAAGGTATTTTCGTCATTTTGGATAGATGCATACATTTTGGAAAAAAATATGAAATCACAAACACTCTTTTCAATTATTGAACGGTACACGGCCACTTTTACATGCAATTTCCGTAAATTATAATTAGTCCATCAAGCATCAGCTTAAACTTTGAGTTGAGTTGAGGCGTGTTGCTCATATTTGGCAGCTGGAGTTATGGACAACAGAATGGAGCCAATCCTGAACGCGTCCTACTACAAGGCAACGCCATTCAGCTACGGATCAGGACATGTGAGGCCAAACAGTGCGATGGATCCAGGACTTGTCTACGATTTGGGTGTCAATGACTACTTGAACTACTTGTGTGCTCTAGGCTACAATGAGGCTCACATCAAAGAGTTCTCGGAGGGTCCCTATAAATGCCCCAACCCCATAGACCTCCACAGTTTCAACTACCCTTCGATCACAGTGCCTCAACTGTCCGAGTCGGTGACCCTCACTCGGACCCTGAAGAATGTAGGCTCTCCGGGGACTTATAGAGTTAGAGTGCAACAACCCATTGGGGTTTCTGCGTCTGTGAGGCCCAGGAAGTTGAAGTTCAGTAAGGCTGGTGAAGAGAAGAGTTACAGTGTGACACTTACGAGCAAAAAAGGTGCAACTAAAGGTTATGTGTTTGGAGAGTTGGTGTGGACAGACGGGATACACTTTGTGAAGAGCCCTATTGTGGTCAAGAAAGCTTAGGTGATTAAGCTAATTAACATCTAATGTCTATTTGGAAAAGTTGTGGTTATTGGTAATAAAAGAGAAAATCATGCATGGGTTTAGCTAGGTTTGTTTTAACCAACTATTATATGTTGTTCTAACAAATATAATTAACCTTAGTCCATATAATTTTATTTAAAAGGTACAACTCAACATATTTATCACTTAACTATTTTCGGAAAGCAAAGCTATTTCCGAAAATAGCAGCTTTGAAGGCCAAATACCAATAGATCGATGAGGCTCTTTATATTAAGACCTATTAAAATTAGCATATACTAACATATTATATTAGGACCTACGTTAGATTTCAAAGATTTTCATAATGATTTTAGTGTGTTTATTTGTTTGTTTCACAAGATATGAAACTAAAACTGATATGATTGAAGTAAAAGGGCTTAGTAATGAGGTTGTGATCGATAAAGAAAGTGAAGCTACCTATGTTACCTTTTATAGCTTTATTTTGTCGACAATGACGATAACTCATATTGCTCGTCAGAGTGCAACACCGGAGAAGTGTAGGGATATAATTATCATTTAGGCTTTTTAATTGTGGTATTTAATAGAGGTAGCATGTTTGAGACTAAAATAATAGATGAGGTAGCAACCAAACCAAAACAATTTTATGGTTCTAGGGTAAACTAAGAAATGTGTATAATAAGATGTCGGTAAACTCTCCTTTCCTTATTTCGAGTATAATTGTCATTTTACATTTAAAAAATATGGTACTTAAAAGTTAATGATTGTGAGAAACAAAAATACTTAGGGTAACATTAAAAATAATTCTTTTAGCTAAAGTAGCAAGTGAGAATTGTGTTTATATTGTTTTTCCTACTGAAAATTATAATTTCATTTGGATAGGTTTACGAAGTGGAGGAAAATTACTGCATTACCTTAATATTTCCTATCAATTTACAAATATCTGGTTTTTAGGTAGGTTATCATATACAAAACAATTTATCCGAAAATATTTGTGAATATATCCATTTTCATAGCAGACTAAACTAGAATTATAACATCTGAAACTACGGAATGAAATTAAACATGAGATTAAAAAGAGGAAACATTACAGAAAGTATAACCCAATTGGAGCATAATGATAATGAGTTCATGGTGCTTTCTTAATCCATAAGCCCAATCATGAATCATCATCATTATGGCATCACTACACTACTTTTGGGCCGGCCGGCTTGACCACAGGTCGGCTGAGCCGGTCCGTTCCAGTTTCAAAACCAGCCCTCTTGGAAATTCCACATAAGGATACGCCATGGGATGGTCTTCTCCTTCATCCTCAATTCTCCACCTGCATTTATTTATTAATTAATTCATTGATTTGTACACTTTTTTATCAAAAAATCAAGAAGACCCTTTTTTTTTTGGACCAACCCTCGGAAGACCGTGTTATCAGTCATTTTAACTCATTGTATTTTATTAATTTGTACCCACCTAATAAATTGACCTGATTTTGAATTTGATTGAAATATAATAAGTACCTGAATTTCTGAACAAAGTGATGGAGAAAAAATGCAACTTCAACCTTAGCAAGATCAGAACCTGGGCAGCATCTTGACCCCCCACCAAATGGAGTAAAGCTCTTGCATGTTTGACTTTGTTCCTTGCCCTGTTTTAAATTAATTTAATCCAATAATTATAACAAAATATTCAATGTAAATAAATAAATAGTTAATTAATTAAATTACCTCCCATCTCCAAGGATGGAATTGAAGGGGACTTGGATGGAGAGATGGGTTCAAGTGAACTGCACTCAAAACTGGTAGGACCTTCCATCCAGATGGAATTAGGTAATCTGAATATTTTAATTTAAAGCAAAAAAGAAGTTATTTATTTATTTATTCATTCATATATTAATGCATAAAACAAATGGATCATAAAAGAGAAAGTACAACGATGACAGAGTAGACTACAAAAAGCTCTTTTCATGTTTGATTATATTCATGTATAAAAAGCTACAAAGTATACTACACATTTTAATATATGGTTTATGAATTTTTATACCTCTATATCTGACATCGGTGAGGGCCTTTCGGTGCACGAATTTTACTACGTTTCCAAATCTTAGAGCTTCGTTAATAACCTGTATAAATACATCAAATATTAATCAAACAAATGAGAATAGTGACAAGCGATAAATTCATAGTATGTGAGATTTTTTATATGAAAGGATAAATGTATTATGTGTTACACAACAAACATCAAATTGTAATTTCACATCCAATGTAAGAGATAAGGTGAAAAAGGGCATAACCAGGATTCTAAAAATCCTCAAGTTGTTTGATTAATCTCATATTAATCCCTAATTAGTTTCCGATTAAATTTTTATTAATTTTCAACAAATTCATAAATTTGATTTATGGTCAGAGTAGTCACCAGAAGGCTATGTCCCCCCAACTAGCACTTAACGTTTTTCAACACATTGGGCATGACCAGTCTTTTATAGAAAAATATAGCCTATTTCAGTTGGAAACCAACACTATCAGTTATGATATTCAGTGTTTAAATTCTTGGTCTGCTTTGATGCCAGAGTGAAGTTTAGGAGTATAAAATTAAGATTAAGACGGTTAGTATTTACTAATTTATGATATTGCGGATCAAAGGCAATATATGGAAAGCAATGGACTAATACAAATTAAAGTGATTAGTAGACGAATAGAAGAGATCTATATGTGTGTGTGTGTGTGCATGTAGATGGATGTAGGAACATACATTATGAGTGAAAGACATTTTGCTGTAATCATCCCAATTCAAATAGTCATGTTTGTTCTTCATGCTCCTTATATTTTCATGCTCAGCCTATAAAAGCAGGACGATGGATGAGAATATGTTAAAACCCGATTCATCTGAACATGAAACAAAAGAACAGCTAGGTACCTTTAATTGTTGGAGTGCGTTGGGGGAAGTGGCGAGGAAGTGGACGACCATGGCCATGAGGAGGGATGTGGTCTCATAGCCACCCAATAGAGAATCCAAAACGAAGCTCACTTTTTCATCTTCAGATAAGGTATCAACTTCCAGTAGTATCTCCAGAAAATCACTTCTCTCCTCTTCTCCTACTCCACTTTCCTTCTTTCTTCTCCTTTCTTCTATAATTGCTTTCACTCTTGCACATATTCTCATTCTAGCCTGTAAAGACACAATTAAAGTCTATCAGCCATCACATGCATTGATCCCTTATTCATCGTCACCTTCCCCTTTATTCATTTATCTATTTACTTTATTTCCTTCACCTGAACCGCTCTAGCATATGGAGTCCCCGGAATGTAAAGCGGGATCGAAACAAGCCCTCTCATGAATGTCAAGAAATCTTCTAGAATCTTCCCGCTCTCTTCCTCCTCCGGCCTCAGCCCCAGCACTTGCTTTACTATTACGTTGAATGTGAACTGTGTACACATATATGTATTATATCAGAAGACCAACTCAACAAAAAGTTTAAGCTGATATATATATACATACATACAGTACCTTTCTGGCCTGTTGGCAGAAGGTGACTTGTTGTTGGTGTTTCCAAGAGTCAAGAATGTCCAAGACTGCGGACTCGATGTCGTGGAGGAACTGGGGTTTGGACTTGGTGAGGGTGACGAGGGAGACGGCGACGGAGCGGAGGCGCTTGTGGGTGTCGCCGACGGCCACGAGCATGGAGAGGTGGCCGAGGATGCCGTGGATTGGCTTTGGGTAGCTGCACTCGAACAGCTTCCCTTCGTTCTGCAGTATGAAGTAGTTGAGCTCCTCGTCGCACGACACTATCGTCCGTCTCAAGAACAGACTCGATTTGAACACCTTCCCGTACCTGATATGTATCCATCATTATATATAGTACTATATATCAACTAACACAACAAATTTAATCATATCTTAGTATAAGAAACCATATGGAGCTTGCCTAGAACAATGGTGGTGAAGAAAAGAACCGAGAGAATTTGAAGGATGGGGTTTCAAGAAAGCAAGGGTCTCCCCGAGTAAAGGCCAGCCGTAGGACCCTTTTGGGAGGTCACTAGCCCTTTGGAAGGACAAGAAGACCAACACAGCCCCAACACAAACTGCTGAAGCAACAACAAACCATAACCCTCCTCCATCACCCACTGCCATTCTTAATATATATATGTGTGTGTGCGCCTAACTTCTGTTTTTTCAAGTGTTGCACAAGAGTCCTGCGGGTCTCTCTATATATATGCAGAGACACTCATGATGGGTAAGTCTTAGCTGGTCAAGAAACATCAATTGTTTTTGGTATTTCCCTAGAGAGATGAGGGAAAAGCAGACATACTTTTTCTCTCCTTTTAATTATTCTTTTGACTTTTTTAAAATAACCAAACTCATTAATTCTATGGTCACATTAGAGAAAAATGACACTTAAATACATTTAATTATGCGTTGGTGTTTTATACATTTAAATTAGTTGGTAAAAGAGGGATTAAAATGAGATAAAGTGATATAAAAACTAATAAACTAAGAGAAGAGACAATGTAGAAAGTTGTTTTATTATAGAAAGTCACGTAGGAAGCCTTATCATAATACATTTTTTTCCATATTAACTCCCAACAATAGCTTTTTAGCTAGTGTATTGAGCCTCATTGGAGATGCTCTAAAAAGTATTTTCTAATATTTCTAACTATTGTCAAACTCTTAAATAAGGTAAGTAATATTAACTAAATTACAAGTTCCAAACATTAAAGGAAAGACACAACTATCAATAGTAAACCAATAGAAAGTAACTCTTACACTACACCATTTTGACACGCTTGTAGCTTACATAGAGAATGTCGGCTGCCATAAGAAAGGCTTATGGCAGCGCGCCATACACATGCGCTGCAAGAAAGACCCTTACGGTAGCATACGTCATCGTCCGCTACGAGTAGACCTCTTGTGGCAGCGTCCCCACATATGTGGGCTGCCATTATTCAATTAAAAAAAATATTAAATCCATAAGTTTGAACCTTATCTCCTGACTCCTGGTATACAAGCCACACATCCACGCAAATCTTATCCATCTAAGTTCTAACCCCACACATCTATCTCCTTCTTCTCCAACCCCATAACTCTCTTCCTATTCTTACTAATCCTCTTTTCTTTTGCATTAAAGACAACTGATCGGTCATCAGCGAATCAAAGACAACCATGGCGATGTAGATCTCGTCATCGACGGTCGCCAACCCGTCTCGAGTCTCGTCTCTGGTCGTCCAAAAGGTTCATGTCTATGCTCATTTTAGATCCTCTAACCTAATTTTTGCTCAACCAAGGATCGAATTAGAGCTCACA
>JAYMTP010006171.1:0-12400 GCA_036897365.1 Geranium brycei | reverse complement strand
CTCTGGAAGAGTCGGCCTACAAGTAGCATCAGGCCTAAACCTGGCCGCAAAGTGATCCACTGCTGCCCTCTGGATGGGCTCTAGCTGAGACTGCTCCTAACCATCCACCACCATGCTCGAGATGCGGTTATGCCTACCTCGTGAGACAACACACTTGTGAAAGTACTGAGTATTCATGTCTTGGCCAAAGAATCTAGCTCAGCCCTGCATCTTCCCCTCTCTTCCTCCTCTGCCTCCATCAGTGGCCACCCTCCCACTAAGGCATCTAACTCCTCAATCTTGGACGTGACTCGAGAAATCTCGTGATCTACATGGCCGAACTTCTCAATGTTCCAGGTCCCAAAATCAAATCTCAGACGCTTGAGTTTTGCCCATAATATGAAATTAGGGCAGCCCTCAATGTCCTGATAAGATGCCCATCTCTCTGTCACGAAGGTTATGAACTCTGGGTGATCTATCCAGGCGTCGAGAAACATTTTCAGCCTGGGTCCCCAATCTACCTCCCGAGCTCCTAAAATGATAGCACAATGGTCCGAGAGCATCTTCGTCAGCCCCCTGAGCAACGGGTCCGGGAATAAGAACTTTATGTCCTGACTGAGAAGAATCTGATCCAGTCTACACGCTCTCTAACGCGGCCCGAACTAGGTGAACTAGGCCCAAGTCCGAAATAAAAGCCTCAAAGTCCCACCAATCCACGTGAACTGACTGGTTGGCCATCTCGCTCAAATCCCTGACCGTGTTGAAGTCCCCCAAAAGGGCGAACCTCGACCTACCGTGAGATGCACCTGCCTCAAAATATCCCATAAAGCTCTCTCTCTGCCAGGGTCGACAATGTGTGAAGGTTAATGAAGGAGACCAACTCGCCCGTGGCTAGGACCTCGCCCATCTAAACCACCATACACGGCAGAATGTCGCAATGAATCAACCGTAGAACCGAAGTGTCCCAGATCGAAATCACTCCTGAACCTGCCCCCGGAGCTGCATGGTTGTACTGATACTCGTACTACGTAGAAAAACCCAATGAACTGATGAAGAAAGGCTCGATGATCGCACGCCTAGACTCCTGAATGACTACAAACTCTGGCATGTGAGTCGTGACAGTGTCTGCCAGGAGCTTTCACTTGGACTCTAAGCCCAAGCCCTTGGCATTCCAACTCAAGAGTTTTATTGCTGAGCAAGAGCCCTCGGCCCCGCTAGTACATCAATATCTGCCCTCAAAACTCCCTGCAATTGTATAACATCCGTTGGAACCGAACCCCCCATCATGCCTATCACTCTCACCACGTCTTCCTGAGTCATGTCATCGGCCGAAATCCCACCGTCTACTTTGTCAACTACTCCCTCACCCATCACTCTCCTCTCTTTTACAGCCAAATCTTTACACTCTGCAAATCTGTTGTTACTCAGATCCAGCTCGAACAGCGCAACTATGCCGAAGCGTTCCGTGCTTCGACGTCAAATCTCAAACACGGTGACATCGCCCCGAAGTCGAGCTGCACTTGAACTTCCAATTTGGGGAGGATGAGCTTCAAGGCTTTAGGCAGAGCTGGTGCCGGTGATTCCGGTGGTGGGTGCACAGAGAAAGGCCATTAAAGAACTTATTTGGGTTGCTAAAAGGGCCATTGAATAACCATATATTCTGCTACAACTTCTTACTCTTTTAATCAAATTGCAACATACTTTGCCTTAAGATATGACGAAGTAGACAGTACCAAAAGTCTCACAGTAGAGGGGGATTTGAAAAACATGAAAAACTTGAAGAAGTTAAACTTTTAATGTATTCACTAGTGTCTATTTTTTAAGTATCAAATTCTCATAACAATTTCAGTTTGTAACTTGCTTTTATTTCTTTGTTGTAGTGCTTAACAAAATTGACTTGAATTGAAAAGATTCAACAGTATACACATTTCATTTTGTCTCTTATCTTTATGTCATCTACTTCAACTTTTCATTGTCTTTTAATTTTGTTTTTTGTAAGTGTATAACTTTCAAATTCTAATTGTCTTATGTTTTTGACACCCGAAGCATGAGCGGGTTTCCACCGCTCACACTTTGTTAAGGAGGGTGTGATCTTTGTTCGTCGAGATTTAAGTATCCAACTAAAATTCAGGTCGTTTTCCTCTGAGATTAAATAGGGTTCAATCTAGATAGTTTGTGTTGTAAATGTAAATGACAAATTCTTTTCAAGTTTCGAAATAATGGTTTGGAAAATGTCGATTTCTTGACATTGAATACAATGACAATTAAAGTAAGACAATTAATCTAAAAAAGCATACGAGAAGCAACGGAAATGGAAATGAATGATAGTTATCTCAAGTTTGAATCGAGTAACCCCGGGTGTTGGACTTCACTTGATTCTGCAATATTGAGTTATAAGGATACAAATTGTGTTATTTTGTTGTCCTAAGTCTTAATTCATTAAATTCGCCTTTCGACACTGAAAATAAATCAATCATTTGTCGTTGACTTATCTTTCGACATCGTCAATGGTTCGGGAAGGCATTCAAACCGACTATTCTCGGACTAGGAACCGTAAGAGTGGGTTTGCGCCAAATATACAATTCTTATGAGATTTCTAAGCCTCAAGCAAACCCCTCTTTCAAGACAATTCACTTAAACCAAAATATATCAAGTTAATTACTCAAGGCGACGCCCACATCGACGGTCTCTCTTGGGCGACCTCAAAAATTTTGTTCTGGAGTGTATTTTTTGGTCATGTGTCAGTATCTCCGAAATGGGTTGAATGGGTTATCATCCGACCCAACCATAACCCAACATGTTCGGATTCGCTTGCAAATGGTATCCCGACGGGCGGGTCATGTGTCTTCAATATATCACCCGCATACTAACGGGCGGATTGGAAAAGGGTGCGGGCGGGTGATAATCCGACCCGTGCACACCCTACCCCTCGATTCTTAATATATGGGAATCAAACCAAAACCACTATACGAAAAAACGATTCGGTTTTGGATCGGTTTTGGACCAGTTCTGTCTGGATTGGTTCCAGTCCCATTCAATTAAAACCAATTACTTTTCGATCTTGAATTTATGCTCGATTTATAGACCGAAGTTAAAAATTTTGAACATGATTTATGAGCAAAAACATTAAATTTGTAATCATAAATATATACTAACGAAAACGGAATGTTATAATTTAATTATTACAACTCAATCGAAATATAAAGTTTACAAACAAAGTAACAATAAGTAATATATATGAATGGACGAGAGCACATGGCGACACAAACCAATCGGTTCTTATTGAGTACTTGCCAGTTCTAAGTTTTAGAACCAAAACTAAAACTGAATTATTAACCACGATTTTGATTTTTTGGTTTCATATTAGGTTTGATTTTGATTTTTCGGTTCCAGGTTAGGTTTGATTCCCTGTTCGGACCGGTTCCGGGTCTTAAGTGGGCACCCTTGACCAAATCTATGTAGAAAGTGAGACGCTAACCGAAAAGGAAATAACAAGTGAAGAAATGCCTAAAAAGGAAAAGTCATTTAAAAACAAAGCAACCAACAACGTGTTGTAATTTTCACCAAGTTATTGTCCGCAACAACCTCAATGGCCAGTTCAAGGCTTGTGAAGGAGATTGATGCAGACAGACAAGGAACATACAAATTTTTAAAACAATGAAACAACCATGTTTGTATCTCATGACAGGAAAACAAGGAAGAACCATGATGGGCTCTGGCTCTGGTTCTACATACCCTGATCAACCAGATAATCTCCCAACCTCTCCACAACCAAGTTGCACTGTCCTGGAGTCACTGGTTCCTCATAAACTCCGAAAAGCAGAGCCTGGCCCGTCTTCTTTATGGTCACACCTCCAGATCCCTGTCAAGAACAATACATAAGATCCAGAGAACTCAAATGTTCCGTCAACTCAAAACTTTCCAACAACTTTTGTGGTATCAAAACTCAAGATTTGTATAAAACACTGTTCAGTCAAGATGAATTGCTCAAATATCAATCTTTATTATAAGACAAGAATGAAGAATGATGTGTTAAAATAAAATTCACCGAATTCCCATATATTCAAGCGGGATAGACAGGAGGTTCCAAGATGCTTAGCAAACAATAATATAACATGATGCATGCACATACCAACCAGGAGGGAAATGACAAATGAGCAAATACTTTAGCAAATCTTTGGACAACTCAAGACTTTTAGATTATTTTCATGGTACCAAATCCAAAGACAAGGATAAAACATTCTTCATTTAAGATGAATTGCATTAATTCTTTAATCCAATTGATAGATAGAAGTCAGGAGATGCTTATCAAGAAAATGATATAACATGATGTATGCATAGGCTCACCTTCTTTCCACGGATGGCGGCGCCGGGCTCTCCCTGAATGACCATGTACTTTGAGCCACCAAGGTGTAAACCTGTAGGGGCGAGGAACCCGGGCTCATCAAAATCTTTCATGATGCCCGTGATCTCTTCAGGTTTAAGCTGTAAAACCAATCAATACTCTCTAATTATCCTGACGAATAACAACGCAGCAAATGCAAGCTTAGTAATTAATTATAATAGTCCAAAACAGAGCAATCCGAAGCCAGCCTTAGCTCTGCAGATATGAAACACATTATCTCCGGTTCTCCACAGTTCCAAGATACAACCATCAAAAGCAGAAAGGAAAGGGAGGGGAGGTACCTGAGGGAAGTTAGCGCTCTGAGCCCAGACGGCGCCATCGTGGCCAAGGATGGCAGCAGAGGTGAGGTGCTGACCCTCTATGTCGCACATTAGGTGATCATCCACATAACTTTGCCAAGACATCTTCTATTTTGATCTGATTCTGTCTGCCTGAATTTAATTTGCATACAAGCTATTTGTTTCCTTCGTCTGAAGTTCAAGACACGCGAATAAATGTGGAATTGAGGTGAAGAAGGAAGAGGAGAGAGAAGACATGCCTGGGAGAGACATGAAATGTGGAGAGAGAAAGAAGGCTAGGAAGCAGGATCTGAAAATAGACCGAATTACTCTTTCTACCAACAAATAGTATGACTCTGATCCGAAATTAGAATGAGTCTGTCTAAATGCTCAACCAATAATCTCCATGAAAAGAAATAATATCTAAGGGCTAGAAAAGAAATAATATGTTAACAAAAATGTGAGCTTTAAATTATTACTAGAGCAATGTGAACTGAAACTAAAACATGGCATTCAATTGTCACAGTGATCCCCTATTTCATGAATCATGATGCTACTCCTTAGATCATTGTCTGGTGTCATAACACAGAATCTTGTCAGATGAGGTGTAAACAATGTAACACTTTGTTAACCCTTCAAGTGGAAGCATACTCATTGATTAAGCCGATAGGATCTGCCTCTGAAAGCCACACCGGTGTTCCCATCTGCCTGTAAGCTGGCTGCACGACTGTTTGTGGCAGCTCCGATTCTCCACCTTGCAACTATTTTATGTCTATGAGGTAAGAGTTAAGGAAACCTGTAGCAACTCGTGTACAATGTAAAGAAAAGACCTACAATCCATGGAAAGAAGGACAATTGGATGCAATGCAGAAACAAATGTAGTAGTTTCAAGGTAGAAGAGGGATATAAATGTGTGTTATGTCAGTTATGACTAAGCACTAAGCACGCAAGTCAAATGAGTAATGTGGCTCACAAGATGAAATGTATATTTGAAGTGTGAGTAAGTATTAAAGAAGAAATGGTTTGCGCTTGGGTGTGGTACTTGTTGTATGCACTCTCTATGTAAAGGAGCCGGTAGAAATAAGGATACACCCACATTGGGGTCTTGAGGAAGTTCCTCCCACCTGCAAGGGGATGCAAGACGGTGAAGAAGTAATATATGTGCCCTGCGACGATTCCCAACAGATCTGCCATGAGAGGAGAACCAAAAATAACATCCAAAGGAAATATCCACATGTCATAGGGTCAGATATTGAGTGAATCAGCTCCTGATGGCTAGAAAAAAGCATCTTGAACGGCGCAAGTCGATGCTAGACAGGTGTACCTTCAGGGTTACAAGCCCATATAAGTTGATTTGCACATTTGGAAACTCTCTACTCCAAACATATAGAAGCATGAAGACAAGCGACACGCCTAAGAATGGGGGGACCAAAATATGGAGATGGAAGATAAAAGCCTAACCAATCAGGACAGTGAAAGGAAAAGCAAAAGGAACTGATGTTAGCACACACAAAAATTTGTGAAAGAGATGGCTATAAACTAAACATAATGAAGCCACCATTGATCTTCAAGGGAATTTGAATGATTAAAACATATTAGTCAGAGAGCTGAAAAACAATTAAGATTATCACACTTACTAATAGTGTCAAAGCTCCAAATATCATCATCCATAGGAAATCTGCGGTGCGCCTCTCAAATGGTCCTTTCTCTAGTTGAACTCCATATCTTGCTCTGTGCCATTATTATCCGCCCATTAGTATGTAAACAAGCAAGCAACGTTGCTGCTCTTAATTTCATTTCATAGTTCTTGCACTCAGAAAGCCATTAAGAATCGAAAGCAAACTATTCAAAGACAACTACTTACATCATCAAGAGTCAAATTCCAAAATTAATTGAAAACTTCCCGAGGAAAAAGAAATTAGTAATTAGCCTCCACACCTACATACAGAAGAAAGTATAATAAAGTTCAAGACATTTTGATTAAAATAGCCACACACAAAATTCTGAGAGTGACAATGCGTGTTGTTCTTATGAAACCATAAATAATTGAAACCTCGGGTTATAATGATGGAAGACATACCTGGAAGCGCCAAATTACATGCGGATATAGCAATGCATGATGTTCAAGCTTAAATAATCCAAACTGATAGGCAGTGGTAGCCAACAAGCACAGTGTGCCATAAGCCTTGCTTATAGGCGGTAGTGAATTATAGAATCTGGAAAGGAGTGAAATGTAAGATTCGAATTTCAATCAAGTGTCATCAACAGTTGCAACCCGACAAGACAATTTTTAAACTCACTCACATACACACACACATTTGTATGCATAATGTGGCTCCATTCCCCACCTAAACAACCAGCTAATTACCCAAGAGTTAGACGATTATTCTAATCCAAATTAGGTCCAGAACGAGATCCTAAAAATAAGTGCCTAACTCCAAAAACATAAAGCCAAAACACCAATTTAGACTCATAACACTAAAAACAAAAAATTGAGTAAAAACCCAAGATTATTAACAAAAAATCAGGAACTCAAGGAAATTGAAACAACTACAGTTCACACCAATAAATAAACCCTAATCAATCGAAAACTTTCTAGCTAATACAGTCAAAACATACTCGACACACAGATGAATCAAGCACGTAGCTCAGAATCAAACACCCAACTGAAGAAATCAGCAGAAAAAAAGAATTAGCATTAGAATCTAGCACACTGAGAGAGAAAGATAGAATGTGAATTACTCTGCCGGAGAAGACATCGGTTCGAGATCTCGCACTCCAATCGGAGAAACTCAACGACGCTCTTTGACTTGATTGCTTGTCGACACAGAGCCCACAAGGTTCGTTCTTGGTCGTCCTTGTGTGGTTTCTTTTTTGTTGAAGATATATGGGCTTTTTTCTTGTTAAGCCGAGATCCATAAAGGTTTTGGGCCACTGTCCACAAAAGTTTGGGCTTCATGATCCATTACACCCGCATATATGACAAAATGGTTTAAGCTAAATATTATGATTATTAAGACCAGTAAGCCGTGTTACAATCGAGTGTGAACAAGCTGAATGAGTTACAATTTAACAGGGCTTGATTTAGCTTGTTAAAAAAGTGTTTTGTACGAGCTCAGCTCGAATTCCAATGAGTTTATGAAATTAAGTTCGAGTTCAGCTCGAAAAAAAAATAGATAAATTCGAGCTCAGCTCGGCTCGATTTGGTTTACTTAATTTTCAATACAAATATATATCAAAAAAAAAAAAAAATAATTCATTAAATAGTAAAAGATGTCGGCTCGACTCGTTTAATTTCATTATAAATATTTACTAAATTTTTATGATATATTAAATATATACATATATAATTAATTAAATATGAAACGAGTCTATTGAGCTTTATAGAGTCAGGCTCGAGACCGGCTCATTCATCAAACGAGCATAATTTCGAGTTTGAATTTGACTCGAGCTCGAACTGAATATTTAGTAAATCGAGTTTGAGTGGCTCATTAAGCTCGAGTTGTTTACAACCCTAGGAATATAGTTATAAATATAAATTAAGTAAAAAATAATATAGCTCAAATCTGATCGAAAGTAAAGTAAATGTTTGTGATAAATTTCAAAACAGGGGACACAGTAGAGATTTGCTCTTGGAATTAATGGCTGTGATTACAAACTGAATGTATGATGTAAAAAAACATGCGTATAATTTTCTCCTAGCACGAGGTCATAAGGAGTGTGTTTGGTAGGCACATTAAGTACAATAATTAAACTAATTAATCATGATTTTTAGTGCTAATTAAGTGTCATGATTAATAACACGATTGGAATTTGTGAATGATTAAAAAAAAGGTAATAACGGATGACCATACCCAACAATATCACTTTTTAAAAATCAATATCTTAACTTTCAAATTTTCGTTTGGGATATCTTAAGAAATTTTAAGCGACACTTAAAATAACAAAAGTTAAATTTAACAAATTTTATGTATGAAAAGTCCAAAATACCCTCACCGCCTCCTTTCCAAATTTGGCAACTATTTTGCATTATTTGAAAGAACTCTTTTACCATCAATAAAAAAAACATATTGTACATGCGATTGGAGGGCAAAATGGTCTTTTGAAATAAAAATATAAAAAGTATAAAACATATATGAATTATATTCCTGCCCTCATATTTGAAGTTATATCTCCCTCTTGCCCTCTCCTTGTCTCTCTTGTTCTCTAATTGATTCTCCACACACTACTGTAATTACAAAATACAGAAGCTCTTTCCCTCCTCCGTCCATTTACTTAACAACCTATTTGAATTGCAAATTAAAACAAAAAACTTAATTTGGAAGTCCTTATTTATCCTTTCCGGCCCGATTTGGTCTTGGAGGAGGGTTCTTCGTGAAGCGAGAGAGATCGAGTCGGAGGGGCTCGTGGCGCTACTCCCTCCTCGCCGGAAGCAATCGGGTCCGCCCCGGGCTCTGCATCGTTGCGTCCTAATTTTGGGAGGGTTTGTGAAAGTGGAGATGAAGAGGACGGAGATGATTTTGGAGTCGCAGCAGCGGATCGTGGAGGCCTTTGTTGTGACGGTCGGAAGGCCAAGATTTTGACGTCGGAATCTTAGATCGGGTCGGAGGGGCTCCAGATCTGACCAAGAAACCCACCGCCCCTCCTCCGCCTCCGACCGAGTCCTTTTTCTTCCGCCCCGTCGTCGCCGAGCCAGCCACCGCTTGCTGAATCGATGTCGACCTCGACTCCAAAAGCGACGATTGCGTCCAAATCTTCCCCAATTCGGAGGTCGGGGACGAACTGGAGGTGCACGAACTCGAGCTAGTCGAGACTGACCCCGTCGCTGAGCCCCTCTAAATCTGACCAAGCGCCACAAAATCCCCACCGGCACAGTCGCTGCCTCCCTGCGCCGGTGAATCTCCAGGTCCCAGGAAATTGGAGGCTGAGAGGTTGAAGAGAAGGGCATAAGGGTCATTTCCCATATAATTTCAATTCATTTATTTTTTATAATTTGTATGTTAAAAGACAAATATGACATTCATTCTAAAGTTGTATGCATTATTCAACTAAGGGTAATAATGTCTTTTCCCATTTATCAATTTAATGCCCCAATTTAGAGTGAGGGCAGTTTGGGAATTAAAAAAATAATTCTGTTAAATCTAACTTCCGTTACCTTAAATGTCGATTAAATTTTCTTGAGGTATCCTAAACGAAAATTTGAAAGTTAGGATACTTATTTTAAAAAGTGACATTGTTAGGTGTAGCCATCTGTCATTACCCCTATTTTAATAAATAAGATAGTTTAAGGGGTAATTTTAGAATTTTGAATATGTTTTGAGTTTTCCGTCTTTTTTAACGGATTTATACTTTAACGATGCAAAAAATTATAAGTTAGCATATAGTTTGTGCAACAAAAAAAATAAAAAAATAGTGTAGAGAGGGGGACTATATTTACAAAATTGTAACAATATAAGGAGAGTTTTTGTAATTTTCTCTAATATTTATCGGACCAATCACTTGATTTCTATTTAATGTTTTGATATGATATCAGTTTTGCATATGTAAGATCAAAGTAGGTGAAGCTTTTGAATCCTTGTTCATAAAGTTTAGGATTTGTCATTTGAATCATGAATTAAAATTATCACTAAATTTGTCAAAAGCTAGGAGAGATGAGAGTGATGATTGAAGAAAGAGAGAAAAGAGACCAATGTATATTGTGAAAATTTTGGAGGGACATTTTAGTCATTTCATAATTAATAAAACATAAAACTAACAGAGATCTATGAAAATAAAGTAAACTGCGATATTATGTAAAAAAAAATAGTTAACCGTGTTTCTGTGCAAAACATGTGAAATTTATAGTGACTTTCATGCAATTTCCCCTTAAATAAACTACCGCAAAATAATTGTAGAACATATCTCTCTCTTGTTATCAAATATCCCAAAATGTTTTGCCGTGCATTAGGACATGGGCACGAATCATGAATCTCACCACCATCCCGGTCGAATCTTATTAAAATCTCTTTTATAATGCTCCGCCCACCCATGTCAAAATAAACTATTATCGCTGCTAGGGACTTGTACTCCTGGTCTAGAGTTAAGAAGATCATCTCCTTCCTCAGTCCTCAGCTCCCCGTGTGAGTTCGTTCAGTCTATTTTTTGAATGCTCGGGGGTCTTAGTTAAAATAATCATCTTCACTCTCCTTCCGGAGATCGTCGAGGCCACAACAAGCCTTTGTGTTTGTCCAGCACCGTGCTATAGGACAAAATTCATAGACTACTCTAGGACAGGAGATACACTGACGTCCATCATCATTTATCGCCTATCCAACTCACAATTTTAAACATATACTAGCAAAGGAGAATATGTAGTCATAGGCGGTAGCACCGCCTCATGTGACACAAATGGCTCTAGAACGAAAAGCTCTTTCACCACGGACTAGGTGGCGTGGCCGAGTTATGTGGTGGTGCATGGTTGGACAAGAACATGTCCGACTTCTTCCCACTAGAAAATGTCGAAACAAGTATTGTATACACACCTAGGACCAGTGTTATGAAATTCGCCAGAATCCGGAATTTTGGGCTCGAGTGAGACGAGTTCGTCGAAACTCGGTCAAACGGTCAAAGTTCGGTCAAACCAGTCCAGACCGGTCCAATTCAGTCCGGTCCAATTTTGATCTGTTTTTTTTAAAACCAGACCCTCTCTTCTTTAATGCTTTTAAATTCAATTAATTCTATTTGTTAGATTCTACACTACATTCAATCAACCAAAGTTTTTTGGTTCGATGAATAAATATTAAATGCTTGAACCTTTTGGTTCGGTATATACTCAATCAACTACAGTCTTTTGATCTTCTAGCATTAAAATTTATCGAATAATTACTAAATTCTAGAAGATAAACTTTGATATACACGATTAACTGAAAATTTTCATATCTATGTATAATGAATCTGATAAATTTTAGAGTTCCTGTGCCAAATACACGATTTGATTATATATAATTAATTTTGTCTATAATAAATATTACATATGAATATATAGATATGAAATTATTTTTTTAATGCAAAACGAGTTTTGCCGAGTTCGCCGAGTTTTACCGAGTTTTTCTCATTTTTCAGCCAATCGAGTTTTGCCCCGAGTTCCGAGTTTCATAACCTTGCCTAGGACACATGTTATTAAATTTAACAAAACCAATATTTAATTAAATTCAGAACTAATCATATAAATATCCCTAAATGTTTAAGAAAATTACCCCTAACTCGTTAACATTATAAAATAAACTTTATTATGTCATTTGTATTAACATTTTTTTTTCTCAGCAAAGGGAGATTGTATTATAAACCAAACCAATTTTTCTCAAAAAAGGTGAAAGAGGTTAGTCAGTTACATAATACAAAACAATTCTGAAAATTGAAGATAAAACAATTGGGGATGAACTCCACTACAAACATAGTTAAGCATACAAACGTTAGAACAAATGTGGAATGTTACATGACATTCAGGAACCGCTGAGATGAATCTGAATAAAAGAAACAAAATCTGAAACGAAACTAGTCAACGTGGGCAAGTTCGTCATTCAGCTTTGTGATTGAGTCGATAATCTCCTACAATCAAGGAGTCCTAATTCGGCTCCTTCTATAAATTAAATAGAAACACACATTTCTGAAGCATTCACAAACCAGAACATCGGCTTCAATGGTAGAAACGTCAACGAATCAAGGTGAGTACCATTGTTCTATCAATATTATTATGAAT
>JAYMTP010006170.1:0-12402 GCA_036897365.1 Geranium brycei | reverse complement strand
ACACATTGCACCAACATTGTGTACGACATCTTGCCTCTGTGACTAACCAGAATTTTAATAAGGATTAGATACCAACACAAGATCGGTCATTCTTACACTAAACTTGGAAAACCATACTCGCAGAGCTTGCTTAAGGTCATACAACGCTTTTTTCAAGCGACAAAATGTGTTTGGAGGATGATTGTACCCAGGAGGAGGCTGCATATACACCTCCTCAGTGAGGTATCCACTGAGAAAAGCGTTCTTTACATCCATTTGGGAAAACTCCCATTTTCTTCTAGCTGCAACTGCCAGTAGACTAAGTAAAGATGTAAGCCTAACAATCGGAGCAAGTGTCTTCTCATAGTCGATCCCATATTCCCGTGTAAAACCATATGCTACCAATCGGGCTTTATACTGCTCAACAATCCTATCGGCCTTCGTCTTAATTTTGTATACCCATTTGCAACTAACAACATATTTCCCTCCAAATGGCACAAGTTCCCAAGTATGTGTCTTCTCAAGCACATCTAGTTATCAATCATTGCTTACTGCCATAAAGGATTAGTAGAAACCTTATTATACGTACGAGGCTCATAGAAAGAGGAAATTGTAGAAACGACTCAGGAAAGACTGGGTAGAGTTACCTGACAATCTTGGAGATGGGCTGGGGGTTTAGTTTGACCATGAGGACGAAGCGGGAGCATATGATCCACATACAGGACAATATCCATGGGAGGAGCCAGGATAGGAAGCGTCGAATCTCTTGCAGTGGTTAGCTCAAGAGAATATTAGTCAAGATCATCAGGGAAGAGATCAATACAATGATTCAAGGAAAATAGGGTTGACAGTGATAGGTGAAAAAAAAGTCATGGACGAGAACATCTTGTGTTCCCAGAAAGTAACGTGTCGGGATATGTGAAAGTTTGGAAATAGGATCCCAACACCTTTAACCTTTATGTTCGATCTCATACTCAATGAAACAACAAAGATGCGCACGAGACTCAAGTTTGGTACGTTCGTGGGGCTGTAGAAGAACAAAACATGCACACCCAAAAACCCAAAGAATATCATAGTTAGGAGAACGACCATAGATATATTCGTAAGAAATTTTATCACCTATGACAGAAGAGAGAACTTTGTTTACAGTGTAGATAGACGTGAGAACATCTTTACCCCAAAACTCTTGAGGGCAAACTGTAGAGATGACCAAAGTGCAAATAGAGTCAAGAATGTGACAGTATTTGCGTTCAGCTCAACCATTTTCCTCAGATTTACCTGGACAAGAACTTTACATAATATTTCCATGAGATGCAAAAAGAGTAAGAAAAGATTACTTCTTAATATGTACCTGAAAAAGATTTTTTCCTCGAAGAAGTAGATCTGAAAATTTTAATTATTATTAAATAATATAATATAATAATTTTTAATTATATTATTTAATAATATCTATGTAATTATTTTTGATGATTATTTATTAAATAAAAATAAATAATTTTTTAATTTGAACAGACCATACTAAATTTAAATCGGTCAGACCAACCTGATTTCAAATCAAAACTAATTAGAAACATTTTGATTTTTTTATCTCAAAATTATGTTAGATTTAACACCGTTGAAGCTAAGTTCAACGAAACAATAGTTTGGTTACTGCAAAATCTAGTTTTTTAGTTGAGAATACTGATGTGAGAATGGTCGATAGTTGGGTATACGGATATTTAATTACCTCTTTTAACAATTACAACAATTTCATAACACAACACAAGGTATGATTAATACATCATATAAATATCTCGTTTAATTTAGTCTTTTCATTTATTTTGACCGATATAAGACTTATTGCTCTGATAAAGTTTGTAAGTTACGTAGGAATCTAGTTTTCCATATTAGCATAAACATATAAAGAAACGACTAGATTGAAGGATGAAAATCGTGCCGGGGTATGGTGGCCACTAACTTGAAAGTAATGTTTCTGGTTAGACTGTAGTAGCCATCGTGTGTCGGTTGCCTCCGAGATTAACACGGTTGTCCTTTTGGTGTGCGATTACTCGTACAATAGAGTCTGAAACGGGTAAGAAGAAACCCAGAAACAGAGAGTAGGAAACTCATAGAGTATGAATACTTCGATTGACGAACAACGCACACAGTTGCCAGATCACACAATCGAGAACCACCAAACGAGAGTCAGAAATTGCAAAAAGTTCAAAAAAAGCAGTCTCTTCAAATGGCAAGAGTCAAAAGTGCCATTAAAACAGGAGATTAAAAGCTTGAAACCATCGTCATAAAACTCGGAAACCGGCGCAATAAAATATGACTTAAATTTTCCCCAGTTCGATGGCGTGCATGGGGCCTAAGTTTCGAGTTATCCCTAACATACTCACACAAATAAGAGAGAGAAATAAATAAATATAGACTTAAAATAATATACTCAAAGCTTTTCATGTGATATTTTCAAAAAAGAAAAGAAACTTTTTAATTACAAGACATTTTAGCAAATAATCCAAACAAGTTATCTTATAAAGCTTACAAGATAAAATTATAAGTTATGCTTGATTATTAGTTAGATATGAAACGAAAAATGCCCAGAAGAATAGAAACACAAATCTACGAATTCTTTGACTCCAGTTAATACGAGTGATCTTGAATTAAAAAATTGTAACTAGAAGTTAAACTAAAAAAATGTATTATGGGCAATTGCAATAATCAAGCTAATTGAGATTCCTATAATAATAGGAAAAATAAGAGGTAATAATGACATATCATGTTACGAGACAAATTAACATAAGTGGGGCCAAACGCCAAATGGTAATCATTTTACATAGGCGAAGAAGAAGATGCGATTAATTAGTGGCACAGATATTGTTGCAAACTTGAGAACAAGTACCATTGGAGCTAACATTATGCTTATTCCCACACAACATAGAATGGCAGGCGAAGCTGACAAGTCCGTTGAACAAAACCAAGAACAAAATAGCAAATCCAACACCAATTTTGTAAATCATCTCCCGAGAACGAAGGTGCTGGAACTGGCTTTCCTCTCTTCCAGCTCTTTTAGATAGAAACATTGCCAAGAACCTATCGCGACGCATCTTCGTTATCACGTACTCACACGCCATTGCGATCAAGGGGATGCCGTAGAGTACGAACGACACGACCGAGAAGGCGATGAAATAAGGCTGCTGGTCGCATTTGGACGAGGACGACGAGGCCGAGAAGGACACCTGAGCCACCGCTGCTATTATCACACCTAGGAACACTGAGTAGAAGTTTAATAGCTTAAACACTTTCTCTATTAGAGCTTCAATTTGCACATCCCAAGATTTTACCATCTTTTCAAGAGTTTGGATCCTATCTTCCCTCGGTTCACTCATCGGAACTTGTTCGGGTGTTCCAGAAAATGGAAAAGATGGTTATTTGGATGTTGAAAAGGCTTGAAGAGATGTGGTGAGGCAAAACTCCATCACAGACACATAATTTATATTTGCTCTGCCTTCCGATGTAATATTCTTTTTATAGAGAAAATGACAAAAATATATTATTTAGTATATGTCATTGTGCAACAGAGTAATGTGTACAGTGTTAATAAAAGTTGTTGGACATGTTACTGCATGTGAATGACTATAATTAATGATTATTATGTATAACTTATCTACCACCAAACCTTCCAGCTAATTAAATGTTCCCAGGACAATCGATTTTTGTTTAGCATGTGTTCAACTTTCTTACTTTAAAATTTTAGATTCTTTTGAAATAATGTTTGTTGAAAAAATTATGTGAATTAAAATATAATTAATATTTTTAATGTTATTTATTTTTATTTAATAAATTCCTATTTTTCTAGAACTCGGTGTTTTTTAGGATTCTGTGTACCCTAATACTCTCTTGGCAAAAAATCTCATTTGATTGGTGAAGCTCTCTTGGCACGGTCAGAGTTCGACTAACGCCAACAGTTGTATCTTGGGAGACAATTGTCCATACGGGGCAATAACGCTCTTAAGGAAATTGAACATACAAGCCTCGATTGAATCGATTCTCATTACGATATTTCAGATCTCTATATGTAATTCATGTTTAAATTCTATTCAAAGTTCATGTAATGTTGTTGATGACATTGGATTTCGCATATACATATTTGTTTGATTGATGTAATCGATACTTGTTATCTCGTTGTATTTATGCATTCAATTGACCTATGTCTAACAATGATTTAATAAACTTCGTTGATTAATCTCACCTATAGGTGTGTAAACGAGTTGAATCGAGCCTTGTTTTGACATGGCTTAGCTTGGTTCGTTAAAATTTTTTTTATGCTTCAACTTGACTCGTGCTCGATTGAGCTTATGCAACTAAGCTCAAGTTTGGCTCAAAATAAAATAGACAAGTTCGAGCTTGAGCTCGACTCGATTTGCTTAAATTTCAATAAAAATATTCGTTAAAAATTAAATAAAATAATAAATGAGCCAACTTGAGATTTGCTCGACTTGATTTAGCCCGTCTAATTCTATCATAAATGTTTATTAAAATGTAAAGAATATATTAATTAAATATAAAACGATCGGACCTCGCGAGCATATCGAGCTAGAGAAGTTTAGGCTCTAGCTCGACTTGTTTATCAAACGAGCCTAATCTTGAGCTCGAATTCGGTTCGAGCTCCATCATAACGAACTTGAACCGAGCAGTTAGAGAGTTGAGCTTGACCGATTCGTTAAAACCTAGGGTCGTTTACAGTCATACTCACCCGCCATTTCGGACGAGTTGGCTCGCCTGTCTCTGGTGGGTCACTGATGTTTTTTTAAGAAAAAATTAAACCTTATATTGTTGGGCTGGATTTAGTTTGCTGTATGGGCTGATATCTATTAGATGGGCCGAACTACAAGCCCATATAAGAGCAACATACCTTTGTTGTCTCTCTTTCTCCACTCGACTTGCAGAGTCGCTTCACTCAATTTTGAGCGTTGCTCCTTCATTCCGCCGCCGGCTACTCCTCTCCTCTCCGTCGCTCCGCCACCGGTGAGCTTAATAACTTTTCTCTTCCGGTCACACTACATGTTCCTGTGACTTGTTTTGCTCTGTTACTTTGATTCTTAGGTTTTCTCATTCATTGGGAAGTACTCTTTAGAGTGTTGTAGCTCATAAAATTATGTATTGTTCCTGTGGGTTATTGTTGAGCTGATGTATGCCAAAGAAATTTGGTTTTTTAAACTAACCCAAGTTTCAGGTTCTTGTCTTATGTTAGTATTTCAGTTTGTACTCAGAATTGGTTCTTTCAAGCGAGGAGAAACCAAGTTAGGGCTATTTCCATTGTATCGATTTTTGTTATTTTAGTGGTTTTGGGGAATCCAGGATAAAAAACATGAAAACCAATTTGTTTTATTGTGGATTTGACGGTTGCCCTGGTGGTGATTCCAGGTTGAATGGGGATGAAAAAAGAAAGGGAGGAGGCAAAGAAAAAGAATGAGCCAGTTTTGCCATGGATGCGAAGTCCCATTGATGTTAGTCTGTTCGAGGAATGCCCTCTGGATATCCTCCCTTGTATTGACACCCGGTACCTACTTAACCATCTTCTTCACGTGCATTGCATTCTGCGTTTCATTTCACATTCTTATGCTATTTCTTTTACGTTGTAGGTTGAAGGTGGCTTTGCAGGATATGGGTTTCTCTTCTCTCTTCCCTGTTCAAGTTGCAGTTTGGCAAGAGACCATAGGGCCAGGTGGCTTTGAGCGAGACCTCTGCATAAACTCGCCGACGGGTAGTGGCAAAACCCTAGCCTATGCTCTGCCAATTGTGCAAATGCTGTCGGCGCGTAAAGTTAAAACCCTTCGTGCTTTAGTGGTTTTGCCTACCCGTGATTTGGCGCTGCAGGTCCTTTAAATCCCATGTTATTTAATATTGATGTTGTAATTCTATTTCGCCATGAAGCATGGATTTTTTTTTGTTCTTGCTCAGGTTAAGGAAGTTTTTGCTGCCATTGCACCTGCAGTGGGCTTATCTATTGGCCTGGCAGTTGGTCAGACTTCAATTGCTGATGAAATTTCCGGGTTAATTAAGAGGCCAAAGCTTGAAGCAGGCATTTGTTATGACCCAGAGAATGTCTCAAGCTCATTACAGAGTTCTGTAGATATATTGGTGGCAACCCCAGGAAGACTTATGGACCATATCAATAATACCAAGGGATTTACTCTTGAGCATCTACATTATCTTGTAAGTACTGAGTAGCAAAACATATGATTAATATATTTGTGATTCCCAGCTGGAAACCCACTTCAATCCGTTAATATTTTCAATGGCATTAAAGTTTCATATTAGTTTAGTAATTAGTTTGTACTTTGTACATTCTCATCAATAAGCCTTACTTTTTGTGATGAAAAAAGAATGTTATAATTTATCGTGATTGTGTTAGTTGATTTTATTTTATAGATTGAACATTCAAGTTAGTCTGATTGGTTTGTTATTAAAATCATGTAAAGTTTACTTCTATGTATTTAGTGAATGCTTGTATGTTGGCATGGGGCATAAATTCCCTTCCAGTTCTTTTGATATGGTAATTCATGTACTTAAAAGGGAAACTATTTCAGGTTGTTGATGAAACAGATCGATTACTTAGGGAGTCATACCAGTCCTGGCTACCTACCGTGCTTCAGATCACTCAATCTAATGACGAAAGCCTTTCCATTTGTGCCAAATCTGTCCTTCCTTCTCCATTTGGTTCCTTGAGAACGATCAGAAGATGGTAAATTCCTTGTCCTTACCTTTCTTCTTGAAGAATATTTACAGAACTTCCCTCTGTATCTGGATGGTGATGTTGGATACGCATGATTTCTAGTGATAGGCATACACATGCCTTCGTCTGCTACTAGCAGTGGTCATGGAATGTGGGCGACTGATAATACATGGTTGTGAAGTTGCACATGTTATTCAATATTAACTGTTTTATTTACATCTTAGTTTTTTATCGGCTTTATATACATCTTAATACCAATAGTTGATATGCATCAAGATATCCCTGGACCATTGATTGCTTATGCTAATGTCTGTTCCATTTATCTCATCACATATTTATTAAAGAAGTATTGATCATATAGATGATAGTTTCACAATGATATTGACTAGTTTTAATCTTTATTTTGGAAAAAGATGGATACTCGAATTGCTACAATACCATTTTATTAAACTCCGAGTCATGTGTTACTATGTTTGTTTACTTTGTAGCATGATAATTGGTACCTTGAAGACCTAATTGGATTACATAATTTCTGATGTTGCTTCCTGTGACTTTCATGTTTTGATTACAGTGGTGTTGAAAGAGGATTTAAGGGTAAAGCTTGCCCTAGGCTTGTGAAAATGGTTCTATCTGCCACACTAACCCAAGATCCAGGCAAGCTTGCGCAGCTTGATCTGCATCACCCTTTATTCCTGACAACTGGACCAAGGCGTTACCAGTTCCCAGAAAAATTAGAATCCTACAAACTGGTATGCTCTCATAACTGTACTGACGAATGCTTGAGACTTGGAATTATGAGTATTTTTTTCCTTTTCTGTTTAGTGAGGTACTAGTATTGGCTTATTTCTTTATTTTCATTGACAATTACCCCATTCACGATGATTTGGTTCACTAATACCTAATCATTAAAACCATATTATGTATCGCAGTATCATGTTTTGGTGTAGTTATGGTACTACAAGAACACTATAGTCTTATATCTAAGTTTCAGCCTCAGTTTTAGCTGTTTCTGGATCCATATTATACATTGTAATATCATGTTTTGGTCTAGTTATGGTAATACAAGAACACTATACAGTCTTATATCTAAGTTTCAGCCTCAGTTTTAGCTGTTTCTGGATTTGGAAGAAATATGGAAAAATTAACATATACCAAAAATACATAGAATATCAGCTGGAATTGTAGCAAATTATTGATATGGAATTGGGATGATAGTCAGATATGCTGATTTTTTTTTCTTAATGTTTAAAATTCTTGAAGTTGAAGATTCAATTTGTAAATCGAGAACAATGAAAAAAATGCTTATTTCCATGGGGACTTTGAGCTGTACATAATCTTAATTTTAACAATTTAGGACCACAATTTCTCTAGCCTTAAAAATAATTTAAAACAACTTTCTTTCAATGACATGACATTGGTTTTCTACTTCTGAGCGTGGACAATTTTTATTTACTTGCCTTTGGTCCAAAAATCTCCTTTGATTTTTTTATATTATTTGTTTCTGCAGATTTGTGAAGCAAAGCTCAAACCATTGTGTTTGGTTGCCCTTCTCCAGAATATAGGAGGTGAGAAGTGCATTGTTTTCACCTCATCTGTCGAGTCAACTCATCGGTTATGCACTTTGCTAAACCAGTTTGGTGATTTGCAAATCAAGATAAAAGAATATTCTGGTCTTCAGCCTCAATCTGTACGAAGGTAATGCCCATAATGATTTTCCTGAGTCGACAGACTGTTTTTATATATTGTTTTATAGGCAATTTTTTCCCCTAACCTTGCCCAACAGGATACAAACCCACATCTCCTTGGGGTCTTTTATTATATTTTTTAAACTTATCAGAAGCAAATAAGTGCTGGCCATATTTATTGATCAGTATTTACATCATTGCCCTCTTAATACACATTGAATATTTTAAATATAGCTGATAAAAAAAAATTTTAAATATAAGAATGATGTAAGTCTTTGTTTTGGCATTGAGTCGACCATATGTAGTAATTTATAGATAATCAGCATGGATGGGCTGTGATCAAAATAAAAATCTGCATTGCAGCAAGACAATAAAGGCATTTAGGGAAGGGGATATCCAAGTTCTTGTATCCTCTGATGCGATGACTCGTGGAATGGATGTTGAAGGGGTGAGAAATGTCATTAATTACGACATGCCTGCATATATCAAGACTTACATTCATCGGGCTGGCCGTACGGCAAGAGCAGGCCAGACTGGGCGTTGCATTACACTTCTACGTGAAGCAGAGGTATGTCTTTCTTTTGAGTTCAATTCGACATTAGTACTGAATATTGACGAAAAGAAAAAAAGTAGAGAGGTTGTAGGTTGTAGGATTCCATTAGAAATTGCATAGATCACTCCCATTGTGAACCTTCTTCGGACAGGCCCTTGACATTCTCAACTAAAACACATTTTCTTTGTTAGAGTAACTAATACTGTTTGATGATTGGGCTCCCAAATTAGCTCTTACATATCTGTTCATGTTCTCACGGAGTTCTAGCACCCTTGCCAGTGTTCTAAAATTGAGTTGGCCGAGTTTTGGACCGAGTATTGTTATTTGTCTTTCATGTATATATATATACATATATATAATATTTATGAAGTCAGTGCAGGTCATATGCTCTCTTTTGTATTGTTTCAGGTTAACCGTTTTGCAAAGATGTTAAAGAAAGCCGACAACAAATCTTGTCCAAATTACTCAGTTCCCTCAGAATCAATGGAATTGCTTCACCCAGTTTATGCTTCTGGTAAATCTATAATTCACTTGCTCAATATATTTGCTGGTGCTATATATCTGCATCTCTTCTCTCTCTTCGGCATCTTGAGAAGTTAACAACTAGGCTCGTAGATTATACTAACCACATAATTTTTTCCGCAAACTATTTCAATTGAGAATTTCTGCGCATCAAACAATATCATCCAAACAATATCATCCATTAAGTAGAATAAACTACACGGTTTACAACCATTGATATGTTCCATTTCTTATTCGATGTCAGCACTGGAGAAAATGAAGGAGATTGTGGAATCAGAAACATCCAGGAAGCGCAAATTTAGTTCCAGAACTATAAGATCCGGCAAAGCCAAAGAAAACAGCCAATCAAAGGAATAGCGCCATATCGGCCAAATCCAAAACTTCCTCGTGCAGGAACACACTCAAAGCCCGGAAATGACATCGAGTTGCAAATGGAAGGAAACAAAACGACCTCTTCCGGATTCAAAACTCAACTCTAAATGCAATTTTGTAACGTATCGCGATTACTCTTGTAAGATTGTGGAGTTTTTGTTACAGAAATTAAATCACATTTCTTCACCATGATTTTTCAAGAATTATACAGTTAAGCAGAGGACAGGAAAATTCTGAGCTTTGTACAGTCACATGACATCATCTCATTTCATTATTACAGCAATTTTAGTGCTCAAACACTGAAAATGACTTCTGAACCTCTCTGAGAAAGTACTTGGAGTTCATCGTTGCGGCCATAGCTCCTCCTGCTGGTGCTGGCAAGGCATTGCTTGCAGATGAAGTCTTCGCCAGGTTCGAGAACTCGCTGACACTAACGTCTCTGTGATCTTCCTCTTTAATCGTATCCAGTATCTGCGTAGCCCTCCTCCTCACGATGCTAGCGTACTGCGACGGCGTCACCTCCATAGCAAACCTCGCCAGCCTCGAATTTGCCATTTTTAAACAGAGGAAGGTTCAGAAACAAAAACCCAGATGAGAGAAAGAGCAATTGAGAATATGCATGAACACAAGCTCTGGAGGTGTTATTTATAGGCCCATGCTTGGGATTGGAATTGAGCAACCTGTCGGGATCGAAACCTTGACCGGTAGTGCCTCCACACATGGTGTTGCGTATTGGTGAGGGAGCTTGATGTCTCCGAGGTGATGACATGGCTTGTTTGTGGGACCCAATAGAGGGTATGTGTCGACTGTTGAGTGGAAAGTGAGATCCGTGTGTGGATATGGTTTCTTGTTTGGGTCGATGGAGTGTGGGTTTCGACTTTTGTGGGTTTGACGTGAAGCGGCCAATTGGAGGACAAGTGTTTGGTGGGTGTCAAGTGGGCGGTCCCATGATGTGTCTCGCTTGTTTAGGGAAATAAGTTAATAGATTAAAGGGTATAAATGGAATTTGATATATATAATATACTATATATACACTAAGTACGGGTAATCTAAAAAACGATAGGTGCCAGTCGAGTAGATATGATCTTTCGAAGACTAATTGAAAAATAAATCAGCTTGAATAATTAGTCGAGAATTATAAAGGATTAGTCGGAGATTCTTAGAACACCGAGTACTGATCACAAATAATATCTACACATTGGCGTAAAATCACTAAGTTTTAAATAAAATGACCATTATATCCCCTTGTAGTTTGGTTTCAAATTCTCGAACCAATCCATTTCCTTAAATTCTAATTCTTCTCACTTCTTTAATTGAAACGCGGTAAATTCATAAGTATGTTTTACTTCTAACTGATATGAATCTTTGTTAATGTTTTGTACATCTCACTTATTTTAATTTTGGAAAACTCCACATATATCCCTTGTAGTATGCGAGACTTTCACATAACTCTCCCAAAAGATAAAGTCGTTCTCTAGACCCCCTCAACTTTACTAACGTCTCAGTTCACCCCAACATCAATAGGTTTTTGGTCAAAATTCAACCATTTTTTTGTGAAAATGGCAAAAATACCCTTTGGCACCACTGCCCTCTTGTGCATCGTGTCTTTCTCTGGGTCCATGAGGGAATCGATGGAGAATTTGGAGAAATGGATGGAGGAAGGGAAAGACAAGGTTCAAAATCTCAACCTCGTCGGTCGGTGTCTGCCACCTCCAGCACACCAAGTCCCCGTCGACGGCGAACCCACCTCACCAGAGTTCCCAACAAACTCTCAGCCCCAAATCAAAATCAATCATCACATCCAAATCAGAACTCCCAAACCCAACACAATCGCAACCACAAAACACACAAATCAAAATAAAAAAATAATAACAAAAAACAAATCTAAAAACACTCACGTAATCGAAGAAGGCCCAAATAAAAGATTCTTCTTCAGGGGCTGAAACGAGAGCCGGCCTAGAAGATCTGCCATACGATTACCCCAAAACGATGGTTTCGAGTAATACCCAGATGGGTAAGCTCCATTTCCGATCCTCTTAGCCCCTGCCATTTTTGCTCAAGCTCTGTCTCTAAACCAACGATTATGTGCCTCTGTGACTCTTAGAGGCTCATGTCTATACTTATATATCTATGTGTGATATACTTGGAAGATAGATTGAGTGAAGTTGGAGGATTCAGAGAGCAGAGACTAAGAAGTGACTTGGAATCAAAGCGAGTTTCAATGGATTCATTCATTCATTTATTTATTTACTATTATTTCCTTTTTGCGTAGAGTTTTAACCATTTGAAATTAATTTTGATACCAAATAAATACTGTTAAAAGCCATCTCCGATGAACGAGCATCTCCGCGAGCAAGCAGTGCACGAAACATAGTTTAGATGAACAGTGGAGAAATCTTTTGGGAATGAATGACAAGTTTTTGAAATTTTAATAGTCAGTTGATGGCAATTTGGACTTTTTGCCAGCAAATTAACGCCGTTGGGGTTAAGTGAAACGTTAGGAAACTTCAGGAGCTCCACAAAAGGCGTTCGTCTTTCGAGAGAGTTAAGTGAAAATCGTGCATAGTACA
>JAYMTP010006169.1:0-12402 GCA_036897365.1 Geranium brycei | reverse complement strand
TGTGCTTATCAGGAATTATTACTTGTAACGACCGCGTGCACTTGCGCGTTATCGGGTGCCTGTGGACGACTGTCTACTGGCCCAACAAACATATTGTACACAAAACTTATTGCAAAACAAATTATGTACACATAAATAGATAGAAAAACTTAAAATGACCCTTTCAAAATTAGTGTGGGTTGTGTGTGTTTGGTTAGTTAAGTCCATTAGGCCGGGTTAGTTCGGACACCTCACTTCATGTCCGCAACCCGGCCTGTGATATCTATATGGTGCCCGTTCTCGACCCGGGTCACTCCGGGTTGCAACTATGAGCGGACGGGTTGGACCGGGTTCTCAGGTTGGGCCGGATTGTCCGGACATTTCTACTCACCCCTAAGTGTTGGGGTGGGTTTTGTAAGTGGGCTTTGGGCTGGGTAGTGTAGGGGTAAAAAAAATTCTGTCACAGATAATCTTTTAACAATACAAGCTAATATTTTATTTTACATTTTGAATTTTATCATCTTAAAAATTAAAACAAGATGATGCACACAAAACTGATGAGTACTTTTGCAGTAATGTCAACCTTTTGGAATCATGATATTATTTAATTTGTACTTGTCGTATTTGTTCGACATCGGGCAAAAAAACAAAAGAAGTTGTCACAAATATTTACTTTGTATGTATAACTATAATAATATTTTCTGATTCACCCTTCTAACATTTTCGTTAAAATATGACAAAATATAAAAGTATTTCATCCGTTAAAATATGAATAGTAATTTTGGGACGTGATGTTTAATTTATCTTGTGCAAAATTGATGACCTCAGAGTTGTCAACACTAAAGAAAATTGAAATTATCTCTTATCATAGGAAGTGAAATACTTATTCAACACATGGACTTTCCCATATATATAAATAAACTGGTAAGATGGCTTCAAATCTTTTGGTGTAACTTTAAATGATATATTACCAAGATTCCTTCATCATATACTTTCTATAACTTTTGATAAAGTGATTTTGATAGTGCTTTGTATCTACCTGTTTCAATAGAGTACAGTAGATACATAAACAGTTTAAGAAAGTGAATTTTAGTGCTCTATATATCTGTTTTATATTGAATAAAACAGTTGAAGAACTCAAGATTCCGAGTATCATAGAAAAGAAACATTCCAGACTCTCATAATGGACAACAAAATGATTGCAAGCACTTCCAGTGACCTGCTGTCTCTCTTTTCTTAATTTGGTAAATAATAGGTGACAAGTGTTGTAATCAATAGTTTACGCATGTTCTAAAACGAGTGGTATCCGTTCCGAACCCACGATATTGAATCTATCAAATTCAAAACGAGTTTTGCCGATTTATTTTCGAATTCTCGAAACTCCTTATTTTTTGTCTCGTCGAGTTCTCCTCAATTCCGAGTTTTAGAACATTAAGATTCGTGCATTGCGAAAATGAAGTATATAGGATATGTCAATCAAGGTAAATTTGAGTTATTATATTGAGCCCATTAAGATTTTGTGTTTTAGAGTTTCCTAGTTTAGTATCTTTATGAAACAATATTGTATTTGATTTCAACTTATTTCAATTACAATAGAGAGGTTCCTTTATATAGGGAACAGTAGAAATATAAATCAAACTAGGAAACCCTAATACACAAAACCTTAATGGGCCTAATATAATAACCCTAATTTACCTGAATTGACAGGGTAATATATTTGTAAAGTAAGCATTTTCAAATACATCAAAGAAGATAGAGGCATATACAGATGTTATTGAATTAATGGTGATAAAGCGGAAAGAGTTGTTGATATCTCCTATTATTTAGGGCAAAACATAATATAATTAAAGGACAATAAAAAGAGTGCACATGCAAGAAAGTTTGCATGGCATTTAAAAGCTGAACCTAAGATACATTCATGTATTTTCAGAACAAGATTTTTAAACACCGGACTAAGGTTTCCGTAGGTTTTGCTATTTTTCTTAACAACAAAATGTATGTTATGGACATTAGTTTTAAAGATAGTGCAGCCCCGACTAAATCTACTAACATCCTTGAGAACTCCAATTTCTAATATGAACTATTAACCTTCTGCACGATTAGGATCACGTTGAAGTATAAATGGAAGGGCTTCAAAAGCACCGCACGCTATAGCAAATGGTCAAGTTGTGTTTGCAGGTCTGCAATGGACACCATATTAATGATTCCTTCAATCTCCTCAGATGAATACTCTGCTCTTAGCAGGGTTTGAATTTGGATATGCGCCTCCACGATATTTGTCCTGCGTAAGAATCAATTACACTTCAATTGATTGGGATGAATGTCTGTAGATTACATATGGGTTGATTTATAGCACAGCGATTCGTGAATATCTTATTCAGCATGATTGGTCAAGTCCGTGTATAGTTAATGTCACCTAATAAAGACAGTACTAAACATAAGCATTTGTGTGTACTTAAGTTTTCTAGTTAAAGACGTGCTGTAAACGTGACAGAATTCCAATGGCCAACTAGCTCTAAGAGATCATGAATCTGGGACAGGACTGACGATGGATACAATGATTATTATAACTGAAATTATAATGAATTGCATGAATTTCTTTGAGAGCTGTCTAGTCTGTGCTCCCGAGTGATTATAGCTTATTTTGGTTAATGGGGCACACTTGTAATGCTTATGTTACACAAAGTGAATATTAACTTACTTTATTGGTTTGAGAAGTATCGTTCTTGTTGATGGGTTTTGCAGATAGAGTTTCATCTTTGCAATCACCACGGGCAACTCTTCCTGAATAGCAGCATTCACCTGTTCCAAAAATGTACGCACAAATATACTGAAGGCATGTAGTAACATTTCTATGGTATATAGTTTTGAAGGTTATTTATAACTTTAGCAATTTCCAAACAAGGAAGATTCTGAAAATCAAATATTTCACTGCAATTCCCAAAAAAAACATTACATTGTAAGAGTATGTTGTGTGCTTCTCTGCTGGAAATACTCATGCATTGGCATGGAACGCCCCGAAGCAAAACCAGCCAGATTTGCAACCCAATTTATCCGTAAATTACCAGTAAACCTTGGAAAATGGAACATAGCTAACATTGTTTTTGTAACCCTTACCTTTGGAATTCAAATCTCCCTGCAGTATAATTCTTTTGTCTAATTACCACACGGCTTACATTCATAGGACCATTTCATCAGTCTGTTAGGTTTCTGAGTTGTTTCACCATGTCTCTTCTAGATGTTTGTTTCAATAGCTGTCCTATTCTAGAATATACAAGGCAGGTTTAAAGTTGCCAAGATTTATCCAAGTCAGCTTCCTTCTTTTTCTAATTGAGTAAAAGCACTCAAGCAGGGATTCTTTATAAAATTTTCTAATGGTTCGGCAAAAAAGCAATCACACGACGCACCTTTTGAACAATTTCAGCCACCTTATCTGGAGCAGCAAAGGCTTGATCCTTGATTGGCCTGGCCATAACTGAATCGAGCTTCTGATTCTGACTGCTAGATGATAATGCAACTTTCACTGCTGTCACCTACAAAAGCAAATTGGAAGCTTCATAGGGCAGGTGCAATCCCATTGGGCTAAAAATATACTGCTTCTGGAAAAAATTGCATAAGAAAATTTTTACTGCATACATTCCAGAACAGTTAATCAGTTTATTGTTACTGAGAATTATAATATTTTTAATGGTTGGTCAATTTCTGCTGTATATTTCTTCCACGGGGTTTCAATACAACCACATACAGTTGATTTAGGATTAAAAATAAGAAAATTTAAGCTTGGAATGTCATAAGAGGTACAATTATAGGACCGACGACTACCAAGTTATTTATGGCATCTTGTTATCACCTTTGTTTTTTTTATCAGCAATAAGAGAAAATTTTATTGATGAAACCAACTAAAGCTTCCAAGGAGGAAACTAAAGCTAGCTGAGTACATCAACAAAAAGAGAAATGAGAACAAAATGTAGCTAAAAATAAAAAATGAAAACGGAGAAACATAGGAAACCATAGATTAGCATACTTTTATTCACTAATCATCCAGTCAGATCCAGAACTATGGCAGAACAATAATTTATAAACAGGAAATAAGTGCAGAGACAAACCTTGGTAACAAATGAAAGCATGGGATCTACAACTAGCTTAGTAACTGACATGATGAACTCCTCACAAGTGGCTTTTAGGCTTTTCTCAAGATCCTGCAAATAAATCATTTTGAGTTCATGAATCCTGTGCTTATAGTCGTTACAAATGGATATCATATAATATCACAAAATGATGAGGTGGGTCTTACAAGCAATTATCATACATATGAACACAATTATGCTTCAAAATATTGCCAATCCATATGGTATCATATGGCAATCAACGATAATACTTACCCTTGAGCTAATTAGTTGCGAACATGAATATGTGGAAGCCTTATAGTTAAAAATAGAACATATAATGAAACATTCACATAAACAGTAATAACATTTCATGTTACTGTATGGGCAATTGAATCGAGTCTGGCATTTTATGATTATGGCCTTGATTTTGTGATACTAAACATTATATGCAATTACTGTTGAACTTACATACAGAATTATATGAATCATAAAAATAAAATAAAACAACATTACTTTATTAAAGCTCCAATAAACCTATATTTCTTTCAAGATTAGCAGAGTGTTGCCTTGTTGATATCTGCTGCTCTCATGCTACTGGCATATTCCAATATCCATGCTAACAAGATTCCCAAATCTCTTTAGTATTTTGCCTTTTGTCATCATTTTCAGCTCAAAACGTCCAACCCTCAGTTTAACCACACTTGTTAACCTTTTCTGTTATAGTTCTTATTAACTGAAAACTGGTGAACACAGTCTGAATTAAACCAAGAATATTAACTTTTTAAAGGCATTTCTCCCTTCTCTTTTGATATTAACAATTCATTATGCAATGTATTGGGAAGAAAGATCTTGGCACGCAAGGCTTATTGATCACCGATCATTAAATTTTTGTTCTTCTTGCAAAAACTTCAGTGAACAAAATAGATAAATTAAGAGAAATAATAGTAAGTAACAGACCTTTTTGGCATCCATTTGACTTTCTAAAACTCGGGGTGATAGGGTCCTTGCCAATGAAGTTGATCTTGACCAATCAAATAGTGAGGCTTGACCTCTAAGAATCCGCCTCAGATGTTCCTGAAAATGGCATCAATAACATCATGACTTTCTTCCTGTTTTACCAAGGGTCACTGTTATCTATGGCGCGCTAGGGCAGAAGGTCCACGGTGCTATGCAGACCACCGTCTTTTCCACTATCCGTGGATGTATATGCACAGGAAGGCCCATGTAAAGCCTTATATAGGGTTACAAAACAAAGATAAAATGATAGTTACATACTAGCAAAAAGTCTGTACTCAGTACCAAACTCTTTCTCCCCCCACCGGACCTAAAATTTCAGCCTTGTGCAGCACTACAAGCTACCACTCTTTCATTCCTATTTAACCATTTTATCGATTGGTAATTTCTTACAAGCTAAAAATGTACTTATTCTGAAAAAATAGGGTTCTGGCTCTACAAAAAACAGAGGCCAGCAACTGAGATTCATGTATATTCTGACATCTGTTTCAGTCCATAAAATCAGAAATTATAAGTTTCTATTTCTATGAATAAGTTATACATGGAAATGAAATCCTTTTGAAATAAGATGTGAAAGAAAAATAGAAATATCTGAAAATGTACAAAAGGAGAGCTCAGATATAGTACTTACCAGCAGATGTGAGAAATCAAGTTCTTTGTGAGTGACTGAAAATTCTATATCAAATGGTGCAATCTGGAAGGGAAATACATTGCATTTCAAATTATCTAATGTTAGCTAGAAAGCATCCACCAAGTACATTAAAGAGGGCAAAGCCATTATAACCTGCTCCCTCAAGATAAGAAGATGTTTTATAAGGAAGAGTTGACCATCCATCGCCGATGATCTCTTTGCAATGAGTTTACTTGCTTTCTGCATGGAGATCAAACAAGAATGGATGAAAAAACAAGCAATATCAAACTGCAGCAGGTCAAAGTGGCTGTCTAGTGACACATAATATAACAGGCCGTATAACAAGAGAATTGACATATCTAGATCACGATATCCTATAAATCAAGGTATTCCAAAATCCCAGCAATGGTCAAAGAGAACCCATGCATTGCATAATACTGCTGTGCAGAAAAAAAATCTGTTCAGCAGACTCACCTGGATAGATATGGAGCAAATTTCTACAGCTTCCTGGTGGAAATAGAAAATAACAAATAATTAAACAAACCAAGAAGATACAACACGTATTTGTAAGAGGATGTTAAAATAGAGACTAAATGATTCCACACCTGTGCTAAACCAGTGAAAACTGCTTGCTCTAAACGACTGTATAATTTCGAAAGACAAGAGAGAGTTTTCTCCAATGGCGGATACCAAGTTTTAAATACATCTGGGTTTTCATCAGCCTAGAATTGATGAAGAGTTATAAAAAAACAGGGTTAGTCTGACATTTATTTTCAGCTAAATCACCCATTCCACTATACAAGTATAATAAAACTACTATTTGAAGTATGACAACTACCAATGCATAGGTACCATTGCATGTATGTTAAACCAACCCTCCTAATTGTGAATACCTCAATAAGTGTAGGAACTGGACCATCAATTGCATACTTATTATATTAGGTCTATGCCTCTTGTCCCACAGCCCTTGGGGTTACTTTGTTGCATGGATTTTGGGAAGGAAATGGTTCCGAGTTTAACATGTCACTTAACTCATAATTTAGTTTAAGAATGGCAGATACAGAGAAATATGGGGAAAAGCAAATAACTATGGTGTATTCACTAGAGTATAACTTGAGAAACAGACTAATCTAACATAAGTTTCAAACCTGCATATCACACTAGTATCCGAATTCATGTTAGACACAAGAGGAAACTAAAATAGCAAAAATATTGGATAACAATTAAGATCCTTTGATTTAAACTACATAGATATAGGCTGAAGTCTTATCTCAGAGTCAGAGATGCAAACTATGGTGCGCAAAAAGGTTCAAAAAACCAAAATGATTATTATGTGTTGAACATAGGTATTAACATGTGTAAGAAATGAGGCATCTTTTTATAAAAGAAACTGAGAAGGTGTTCCTTAGGGGCCTTGAGATTGATTATACAGAGGGAAGGAAGGAGGGAGGGAGCTAGATGGGGTGCCTTGTTGTGTGAGGCATGCGCTTTTCGTAATTTGTTACTTTATGATTAATGACACGAGTTTACTTGTTCCAAGAAAAACATGTGTTAGAAATGTAGAGGCAGACCACTCACTGAGGTAGTTTCTGATTTTGTCTGAGCTGTTTGTTCCAGCTTTCGAGGGTAATCCAGGTCTTGATCAAAAGGAATATAATTCGCTATCTACAAAAAACACCAGAGAACAGCTTTAAGCAAAAACAACATATCATTTCCCCCATGAGTCAAAACTGCAGGAAAACAGAGCCAGGTATGCTAGTCACAGAGGAAAATGGGTGGGGAAATATACATAATTGATCATGGTAAAGCTAATTCGAACAAGTCATGCAAAAAATTTATGAATTCGTAAGTTTTTTTTGCCTAGCAATAGGTAAGAAGAAATGATTTATTGCATGCTCTGAGCAATTTATACCATAAAATAGAAATTTGTTTAAACTATGCAAACCAACATTATACAAAAGAAATTATCTCATCAAGATTAACATGGCCATTACTCTAGTACCTACATGAGACCATCATGGGTCTCAAAACCCCATTTGAAAATTAGAAATAAATAAACGCCATAAGACGTGTAGGGTGTCAATTTAAGTACAGTATTATTATGCATCCACAAACTAATGCAATTAGTCCTTAACGAGAAAACAATTTCATGTTTGACAAAGAAACTTTCAAAACCCAGCCATAATAAATAAGTAAATAAGTGTGGTCTAACAGAAAGGGAAGGACCTGTATTTAATAAAATAATAAATATTTTTTGATCGGCAATAATAATATAATACAAATGAAACGAAAGGGGGCCCCAGGATGGGCACCCTAACAATAATAAATATAGTCGACATAAATCAACAAAACTAACTCCCTTGAACACACCTCATCACGAATGTGCGTCCGAGCACGGAAGGTTAGTCTCTCATGAACGTCTGCTAGAATTCTTTGTAATGTAGGGCGAAGTCCGGCTAATGACTCACTCCGCCTACTGAGCAGTTCCCCCAAGAGTTCAACTTTCAGGATGTCAACAAGTTCACATAGAAAATCAACATTTGTTTCATGAATAAGTTTCGGGCGTAGTATATCATACAAGTAAGTAGACCTGTAAGGAAAATATGGCATTAATAATAACAATCAAGGGCCAGATGATGAAACTCATACACAGAAGTTTCAAAGTAATGGAAGGTAGTAATGCTCTTTGATAGAGGAAGGTAGTAATGGACTTTGATAATTTGATATTTGTTCATATTTTGACAGATCCAATACAAAAGCCACAGGAACAACGAAAATATCTGCAAAACGATCTCGGGCTTGCATACATGAATCCATTCGTAAAACTCGTGAAGCAATATAGTACACACAAAAAGACTTTGTCCAAGAAAGATAATATACCTAAGCCCAAAACAACAAAGAAGGGGAAGTTAAGAGACTGAAAGAGAAGACATCATGAAAAGGAGCAGTGCCTAACTTAATGGAATTATAACCAAATAAAATAGCTTCTTTTTTATCGGCAAGTTGTGTATCAAGATTTGGGTTCGACTATGCTATGATAAAGCAAGACAACACCAAACTTGTGATTCTTCTGAGTTCTTAAGATTAGCAAGATCCATTAAATTTTACACAATAATCACAAAAGAAGCTGCTCAGAACAAAGAAAACACCAAGAGAAAATAAAACAGTGCTGAAGAACAAGCTAAAACACTTACAGAGGATCTACCAATGGAGCTAAACTTGATATATCCTCTGATGATGCCGGGAAAAAGTGACCAAAAAGCTGATGCTCAAGCTGACAAACCTGCAAT
The DNA here is from genome assembly GCA_036897365.1 of Geranium brycei. Classification (NCBI taxonomy): domain Eukaryota; kingdom Viridiplantae; phylum Streptophyta; class Magnoliopsida; order Geraniales; family Geraniaceae; genus Geranium; species Geranium brycei. The sequence continues at coordinate 3,379 of JAYMTP010006169.1, read as the reverse complement.
TTATGTTTCAATCTAACTAAAACTTCAATTCAAACCAATCTGATCCACCAAAATTAATCCATCATTCCATATCTAAGCATCCTATGATTGCTGCCTGGTATCATGCACCTTTTCTAGGGTCCAGAAAATCACAAAATATAAATCATGCATCACTTTTACAATCAAGCTTTGTTTTTTAGTCAAGTTTATCCATCATAACATAAATCACCCTCTAGCTTCACACAGATAAGTGTGTGTTGACTGGAACAAGGGGCTCAAGTGCATGGAAACTGACAACAGTTCCAGTTACAGTGACACGGTATTCTGTTGCTATTATTGTACAACAGCATTGAATATAATCTAAGGGAAATAGGAACCACAAACAAGTTTCAGGCATCAAAGTATTTGCACATGTAACTGAGGAAGCAATGAACCAGGGAAATCCGTCTCATTGTTAACCATAATTTTAGTTGATCTGTATGTATCCATGTTACTACATTGTGTTTGCTTCAATTGTCGGTCAAAAATTATATAGGAAAAGAAAAATGTCATTAAGAACACAACAGGAAGACTGATTAGTTAATATTATTATACTTCTCAAAATTATTAACTCAATAACTGCACATCTAGCGAATGCATCGTTCAAACTTACGAATTTCAAACTCATCTCTGAACCAACCAGGATGCTACAGACTAACAAAATATCTACTTGCTACGTATTACTTTGCTATAGCATCATACCTGCATCAGATATGCGCATCCTGATCTCGTCAAAGATGGCAAGTCATTTTTCTTGGAGAATTCAGATATCCTTTGGTGCACTATGCCTCTAATCTAAACAGCACAAAACCAAAATGAGCCTTTAATTATCGGAAGTGCTGAAAACTAAAAAGCATATATCAAATAGAATACTGAACAATGAAAAAACAGAATAATCAATCATGTGCTCACCAAGGAAAACCTCTGTTCACAATACAATTTGTGGCACTTTGCAAGCATCTCAACGTATTCTTTCCTCGCTGATCTGCTTTCAATATCCTCTAAGACTGGCTTAAGCTGCAAAATACTTACAATTGTTAGTAGCCTCTATTGAAGGGAGATCAAGATGCAGCTGATCATCCCATTCCCCGCATCCAAGATATTCCATGTGAACAACTCCATATTCAATTGAGTCTTTCTGCTCCCACTCTAAACACAAATATGGTAGAGAAACTTCTACCTCACTTGCTGCCGCTTTGAAACGAACATATATGAGAGATGCCTCTACGCCTTCAGATACAGATGCTATATTGCCACCATTACTATGCATTGCTGTCTGGACCTGATGTATGGAATAACAAGATCCTATGATATACATTTGACACACATACAGATACACACAGATTCTGTTTATGCATAGGCAGAAAGCTTAGAGCAGAAACTTTTAATAGTAGACGGGTACTTCACCTGGGAAGAAGCATTTTTGAGAACAGACAGTATATGAGAGCGGATAATACCCAATGCTCGAGACTGTCATAACCCAATTTCGGATATTTGAGTAAGTCAAAGTAATTCTTATTGAGGAAAGCATCCTATTACATAACAGAGGATGAAACACTATTTTCATTCACCTAACACAATACATTCATGTGAATACCTGGAGTTGTCGAAATTTGACCAAATAAACACTGGATTCTGCATACTGTGGATTGCTTTCAACATACCTAAAATGCAATAGTAGAAATAAAGGGTTAGTCACATACTATAGCAGAAGTATGCACAGAAGAAAAATCCAAAAAAGTACGCACTTACGATATGCATTCATCAAGGCGTTTAAGCAGCGGGAGAAAGTTTGCATTTCCAACATTCATATTTGGAGACTGAAAATTGGAAGCAATCTGTACAAAAAATGTAAGTCAGGCAATCCACACTGAATATAACTCAAATTGTTATATGTAGATCATATAATAGCATTCAAGTATTACATTCTCCAATTCATCAAAGTATATGAGTTTATTTTGAAGTGCTTCAGCAAACTCCACAAGTCGCTGTTTCTCTATTACCTGTAATACAAATAAGAAAATATGACAGCTATAGCAAATAACTGAGATACAAATTTACCACCAAACATATCTGTGAGACAAAGTTATCTAATGAAAAGCTTTCGTTGAAATACTCAGTGTAAATACATGCTATCTAAATAAGAATTCAACAAGTGGTTAAATTAACTGCAGCTCAATTTTTCGGAGTCTGCAGCAAAACTGTGCAAATTCAGTTAAGCTTTCTCTGAGACTATTTTTTCAATGGTAAAAATCTTCTTTCTCTTTAAGCTTGCCATGTCTTAGCAGGTAACAGAGCCACATTGAATCTTTTAAGTATTAGAGGACCTAGAAATCATCACTCCCACAGGCCACACGCAACTAGGTTTATTTAGCCAACACGCGGACAGATGAAACATCAAATACCAGAGAGAAAACCACACCAGTCGGTCACAAGCATCATGGAGTGTTTTGGTCTTTGTTGCTACCATGTGATGCTGTAGTTGCAGCTCATTGAATAAGTCAAGTGTTTCATCAACCTGCACATAGAGGAGAGCTTAATCATCTTACATGTTAAGAGTATGAATGTACTTGTGTAAGTGCAACTATAATCTAAATCCAAAATGGATATTCTATGATGACTAGGTAATTTCAGAATAGAAAGCCTTCAAACTACCTGACGAAGTATTCCATCGCATGTTTGTATGCGCTCGGTTAAGGAATTTACATAGTGTTGATACTTCTCTTCTGTCTATGGCAAGAACATAAAGAGGTGAAACAAACACATTTATGCATACACGACTAATATGTCATAATAATACAAAAATCAATACTAACCTCGGACTTCATAGCTGATTCAAGATCTGTAAACCAATTGTAAAACTGCAACGAGGCATAGACAAGGAAAAACAGTAGGTATAAAGTTCAAATGTTGCAAGGAAAAATAGTGTTAAATACTTACAAAATGTATAAATAAGATATGCTATTATTTGAATATTCTAAGTACTACTGCCACCATTATCATTATCAAAGTATCAATTGCATCACAAATACAATATTCTAAACCCATCACGCAAACCTCTAATAAATGGTAGTACCACTTCAAACCAAGGATTGACAGCAAGAATCAGAGCTTCTTTAGAGACATCGGCACGTGCGACGTAGACGCCGACACAAGGAAGTAGAGCTGGCCAAGCTGGAGCTCCTCCTCGTCCCGCATGTGCAGCACGTGCGAGCCCACGTACATGGCCTCGGAGCTCCACAGGATGTGGTCGGGGCTCCAGGTGGTGACGTGGCTGGCCTTGATTGGCTGCCTAAACACCTAGAGCCTCCCGTCCGAGTCGTCGCCAGAGGGGGAAGCTTGGTGATGGAGTTGCAGAGAC
>JAYMTP010006168.1:0-12402 GCA_036897365.1 Geranium brycei | reverse complement strand
TTATTACATTGGGCTAGGGCACAGCTCTAACAGAAACATGATTTCTTGGCATGATCGATCCTAGGGGGGTTTCGGGGTTACAATATATTTAATTTCCGCTGCGCATATATTGTTTTGAGTCCCTCCGAATCCCAACAGTGAGCATTTTATTTCTTTCACAAACTATAAGTTAATAAGAATTTTGGGAGGTACGATTAGATTCTTTCCTTCTGTTCATGCTACAACAAATAATTTGGGCATGAAGAAGAGTGTTAAAATATACTTTTGGAATTTTTTGTTTAAAAGGTAAAAAAGGTAGAGAAAATAATTAAAATAAAGTGATTTGAATGTAACTATACTTACTCACTATTTTTCTTCCGTACGATATTCAAGAATTGCAATTTTTTCGCCGTTAATTATTCTGCTAGTTATTTTTTATTTTATGGCGAATGATAGGTAGAGAATGCCAAAGAAACTATCTTGAGGTCGGGCGTTAGGCGTGAAGAGGATGAGGAGTCCTTGGACTTCAAGAAGAATTTATGGCAAGTTATGCGCGAAAAGTCGATGGCAAAAACGTCATGCCTTTCTGTTCACCCGGAAGTGAACCAGTCTCAAGTAATAACGGGTAGTAAAATTACAATCTCGAATATTGAACCCAAAGGACAATGAGAACCTTAACACTCAAGTAGAATTTTGTGATTAATCTCAGCAAATCGGTGGTTTAAAAAGAATTGAAAATCAATAAAGGCAAAACAGTTAAAGACGGTGATTCAGGGCATTGAAAATATACAATGTTTACGAGGCAAGAACAAGATGAAATCATGCAAAACAAAGTGATACTAAAATTCAGGGTGACAAAGAGAAAACCGAAACATCTCAAACTCTCTTTCAGGAAATAAAAAGTCTGAAAACAATTATAGTAACTAAGTTATCCCTAGTTACTATTTAACAAAACTGAAGAGCGTTAAGTACGTTGAATTCTCTTAAATTTCATTTTATTAAACTTATGGTTATTGTAATCATGTTAATTTCCCTATCCGTAGAGAGAATTTAAACTCGACTTTCAATACACAAATCCTGTTAAATAGCTTGTTTCACAATGAAGGCCAATAAACTAAATCAATCATTAACGGCTTATGAAAATGAAGGTTTAAGCAAAGAGTAATGACGACACCCTGCACGGAGTTGTGAGCTAAATTCATGAAGAAAAACGCCTCTAAACCATTGAACTTATTCAAGACCTTAATCACAAGTTTTTTAACTAATCATGATAATAAGAGCTCAATAAAATTTGATAAGATTGAGCAATGATAAACATCAATTCATTGAAGCTAAAACCAATTCATTCCATCATTGAAACAAAATCCAATTCATGAATTCATTGATCAAAAGACTACTCATTTATTAACATAAAAAGAAAAGGAGAAGATAAAACCCATTGAATATCTAGTGTTCATGAACAGGATACATGGATTCTTCATCGTTGATCTTCCTTTTACCCTTCAACCTTGATTCTCGTCATCCTCTTGGTGATTCTTCTATTTGGAAACTCAATTTTTCTCTCAATTTCGTGCTCAAAATGATCTCTAAAATGGTATGCCCTTTCAATTGATTTCAGAAATCAATTTATAGGGTCTGGAAATGTTGCGACCATGGGTCATAATCCTTCGTGAGAGTGTATCTCAGTCTATAATTAAGTCACAATGCATCACGTTTTGAAGTGGAGGATGACCACAGGGTGGCCACGGACCCATGGCCCTCCTGACCACCAGACTTGGTTGAGAGGTCTAGTTTGGCCACAGGCTGGCCACAACCCCGTGGTCATCCTGACAACGGATCTCGTCGAAAAAACTCCGAAGAATTGCTCGAAAACCCTGTCATCGGCAGAATATGAACTCTAACTACATGTGAGGTGCAGATGGGCATAAAATGGGCAACTAAATGCAAGATAAGGTCGAAATGAAGCTAAAGTGGGAGAAAAGGACACCAAAAAATCGGTAAAGATTCTTGCTCATTAGCGAGTGATAGTCGGAGAGTTACAAAGTCTCATTTCTCTTCTCCTTTCTCTCCTCCTTTCCATCTTGGGCTAGTAGCAATATTTTTTGTGGATACTCTTGCAAACGACGACTTATTATGTCACTTGTCATAAGCAGTACACCTTCAACCTATAAGTTATATTTTTATTAAATGGAGCGTAAAATGGCGACTTCATATTTATTATAGGGATAATAACAATTTACATTACATAATTGGACCACTTTTTCAACTTATTATACCTATTTAAAAAAAATAACACTCAGTCAATTCACCTAATTAATTTTTTTTTACATTTTGATCTAACACCGTTAAAATTTGAACTGAAAATTTTATTAAGGTGTGAAATGTCTAAAATACCCCCACTATTCTTCAAATTTTCAAGTAAATGCCATACATGATATTTTTGCCGATTTCTTTGATGATTTTGTTATTTGTCTTTCATTGAATTTAGGGAACTGGATCGCCATTGATAATCATGCTCTTGTATAGCTATTAGATTAAGAAAGATGAATCTCACAAGTTTAATGAAACCAAAACCCACCCAGCTTTAATAAATCCTTTGTTCTCCTCTAAATCTCAAACCGACCATACTCATAATACAAAATTGAATTAAAACTCAAAACCAAAACAATCCATAAAAACACAAATTTTGCAAAAGCCCTGAATTGCTGGGTTAACTTAATAAAATGAATAGGAAGTTCGAAAAACATCTCAACCAAATTTTCAGCTCATATCCCTAGTTTTCTCTCACTAACAAACGAACTAGACTAATGAACATATAAAATCGACTTCCCTGTCCCCTAATTTTCAACCAAATCTCAACAGAAAAAACCGGCTAATGAACTAGAAAATCCCAAAAAAGTTTACCTGAACCAGATCCTCCACCGTACTCCCAACCCCCTTCAAATCAGTCATGAGACTACCGTCGAATCTGTGCTGGTGGCGATAGATCTGGAGGAGTACCGCTGTCAAATCTGTTACCGGTGCGACACCCTAGGCAACGTAGGAATCAGAGACGATCTGGGATCTTCTGGATCAAAATTAGATCCATAAAAACGACATTGACTTCTACCCTCCGCCATCCTGCTCTTAATCGACCTTCATGCCCGTGGACGTCTCCGGTGAAACGATCACTGGAAAACGTTGCTCCTCCCCCAAAACCGATTCGCTCTCTCCTATTCATTCTTCTAACGACCACCACCTCCCTCTTCGACCTCCCTACACCGGCCAACTCTCCGCCTATGCTCCCGCTCCCTCTTTGATCAAGTTGTGTTTACCAAATTTTTTTCGATTTCTGAGAAATAAAATGGAACCCAAATGAGAGATTGGTCAATGATGGAGGTGGAGAGAGGCGAGGGTAGTTTAGGTATTTTAAAAAAATTAACAGTAACCACAGTTAAATTGAATAGAAAAGTAGTAAGATGTAACAATTTTGTTATTTGGTGAGTTGAGTGTTATATTTTCAAAGTAGGTATAGTAAATTGTAAAAATAATTTATTTAAGCATAGTAAATTGTCTTTATCCTTTTATTAAATAATTGTATCATTTTGATGTCAAAGGCGAAGACATTTTAGATTTTCTACACACTAATTCAGTTAGATTTAACCAAAGTTATCTTATGTGTAACTTATAAAAAAAATTGAGGTATACATAAGAAGAAAAAAATTTTTATGTTGGGGTAATGAATTTGGAAACGTGTATAATTGGGTAGGCCTGAAAGAATTGATTTATTTGCCTTTGAACTTATATGCACGCATATGAAGTTTTCCTTTAAACTTATATATAAGACCGCATTTATAAGATACTTAATTTTATCAAAACATTATTTTTAAAATTCGATCGTACATCTAATTAGCCTTCACAATTGAAAGGAAAACTTTTTCATGTATGTTCTAATTAGAAAGTTTAGCCACGACAATTACACATATTAAAGCAATTAAAAGAATTACAGAAATGAGTTTAAATGAAAGAAAAAAGTATGCTGATAAACGAATTCCAATTTGTTGACTATTATTTATCAAATCTTTCTCTACAATCTGGGCTGCTCTTGTAGTCCAAAAAAATCCTATATCTTCATGTATCTAAAAAAATCAAAATTAGTGAAAGAAAAAGAGTTGTACAAATTAGTGACGTAACCCCATCCCCAACCGTCCCAAAGTTCAAATCTTTGAAATATTCTGAACCATTTATGAACATCACAACAAATATGATTAAAATGTTTATAGCTCCCACGTAATTAAGGAGTTGTGCAACAGCTGCAAAATAAGAGTGTACTAGAATATAAAATAAAGATATACAAACAAAAAGCAATCATAAACATCTGACAACAGATCCCTAATGAGGAGCTCCTGTGTGTCCCTCATCCCCGACCACCGCCGCCATAGCCCCCCCACCTTCCATCCATCACTTTCGCCCCTCCCAACCCTCCCACCATACCAAACCATCGTCCTGTCGTCCCCGATCTCCATCCCCGACCCAAATTTTCTGTCGGCCTCTCCGTTCGACTCCCTCTCCCACCATTTTCGTTTTCATCATACCATCTACTTTCTCAGCCACCAAACTTAATTCTATTTTCTCCCAATTTGACAAGCCTCTTAGTGTTGATATAGTTAGATCCACAACAACAAGAGGGAAAAGGTTTGGCTTCATCCACTACAAACGGGAGTCTGAAGCTAACAAAGCAATCTTGGCTTTCAATAGCAGATCCTTCGCCGGAGAACACCTCTTTGTCACCCTGGCCAGATCTCCGACACCCCCGTCGCCTCTATTAAAGCCTTCTCTCCAAAATCCTAAGGTCGGCACAACCCTAACTACAAAAACCAAAATAACCAATCCCTTCGTGCACTCGCGCTCATCCTCTAGAACATACTTAGTTTAACTCAACGGCTTGTTCAATGCAAGCCTCACGAAGACACCTATCGCAATCTCAAATACCTCCTCGAACCCAGAAACAATACGATCCCAGTTTCACTCTCAGGAGATTGCAGACATGGTCTCTATGCGAGGCACTGGTTGGAGTTGGCTACGCAACTAGCTCTTCGGCTTCTTCGAGTTAGACACTTTGATCACTACCGGAGGTAGATTCTTCTGGATGAGCATCACGTGACTTCCCATCTTGTATTGGACTCCTAAATCGCTTTTTCACATAGCTGGTACGATTGGTACATCGGTCGTGGTATACCCAGAAACGAGGAAAAGAGTAGGGATTGGACAAGGTCTGGTCTTAACTCACACGGGTGACCTTCGATCCAAAGACTGGGACGTCAATATCCGGCACAAAACAAACACCTCTTCAGTTCGTGTGACCCTGGTTGACCCCAAGACTGTTCTACCTGTACCGCTAGAGAAGGAAGAGTCGGATCCCTCTACATCGGACGATGAAGGTGATGTATCAGATAAGGTCGAGACCGAGAATGCTTCTGGCGATGAATCAGATAATGGCGAAACCGAGAAAACTTCTTGTGGTGAATCAGATAATGAATCAAAGTCAGGAGACGATTCAACTTTTGGTGATTCAAACCTGGATGAGGATGAGTCGGAATTCCTCCCCAACCCTAGTGAGTCGCCGGAGTCACAAGAGAAAATATCAAAACAAATCGAAAACCACCCCGACACTAATCTAGGCCTAAACTCAAACCCGGACCAGGCTACCTAACGCACCGAAATCGCACCCGCAAAAATGTGCAAGTGTAATTCACGGCACGTGCCGGCAGTATACCGGTCGCAAGTAATACATGGAAGTAAATTATGACCATGAGTTTATATCGAACCCAAGGGACAAGGTGGCTACTCTCGTTTACCAAATTTTAATCACTCGAACCGAGTGTCGTGACTAATCTTGGTCGGTCGAAAGGTGGGGTTAAGGATAAAAACTTGTAAAAATAAATTAATAATGAAAGACACAACGGAAAATGAAAAGATTAGAAAAAAATGAACAAAATAATCTAAAAATAGTTTGAAGCAGATGAATTAGTTAACTAATAGATTCAGGAAACGAACTAAATTATAGGTGTGCTTGAGCTGTTGCTTCCCAGGGAGGTAACGAGATCTCCAAATCAACCTCCATACCCCCTTTTTAGGTGGATACAGGGTCTATAGTGGGGGTAAGAAAGAACCTACACGCAATCAAGGATAGATTTACCTCCCCCCTGGTATTAAGGTTTGTGAATTCTCTGGATCTTTCGGGGGTGAGCCTATGGATGCTACTATCGTGTTAACCAACCTCACTGAAGGGTCATATTTAAACCCGGTTCCTACCACTCAGATCCATCTAATGGGTCCTTGTCACGTTATGCCAGTAAATTTGATCAGACAATCCGCAATTAAGGGGACGCAACTTTAAGTATAGATATGATAGAATCTCCCTCCCCGGTGCTACAAGCATATAAAATAATCACCTAAGTTTCCTTAATCTATAACTAACTAAAACATCGCCTCAACCCCAATGTGCAATCGGCTAGACAAGTTTCATACTCATAACGATAATCAAGCAAATCTATGAATTAAATCGTGCATTATCAAATTCATAAACAACATAAATAACAAAATGAAACATGAACGAAGATCAAACTGCATTCATTGATAAAATAATTTACAAAGAAATGGTAAAGAGGATAAAATTCATTTGATTCTTGTTTGAGAATCAATACATGTTTTTGATCTTCGAACCTTTCCTATAAGTTTGGACTTTTAAGTCTTCAGACTCGAGTTCTGAAGAACACGAAGAACGCTAGAGAGAGAATGTGGAGTGAATGATGAGATGTGAAAGTGAATAATGATGAAAATGAGATTAGGAGCAGGATATTTATACTAGTCGAGTCTTCCACTTGACCACGGGGCGTGGTGGTCGGCCAAGGGGTCGTGGCCGGAACGATCCCTTGTTTTTAGCGGAGACGACTCTCCCACTTCAACAACATTTGACAGATCTTCTCGCCACGGGTCTTGGTCGTGGCCACGGTCAATGTCTTTCCCCCAAGTTTCGGGAACAACTCCGCAAAGTCCGAAGTGATTGTGGCCACGAGACGTAGTCCTCGACCATGGACTCGGTCGAGCACGGAGTTTGACACGGGAGCTTGGGTTCTTGAACACGGTCTGTGGTCGGTTGACCACGGTGGACTTCTCTTTTGGTCTTCAAGCATAAGCTTTGAGTTCCATCAAGTGCGGCCACGGTGACTTCTTCGCGTTGGCCACATGGAGTGGTTAGTGTTCTACGAGTGATCTTCAAAAAATCTCCAAGAAGCGGCCAAAAATGCCCAAAATTTGCAATATTTTCTCAAGAGACCCGTGTGAGCCAAAATAGGCAAAAGTAGGAGGAAAATGAGCCAAAAAAAGTGATGCTTTTTCTGGTCGATCACCATCCAAGCCTCGAGCTTGCATGGGCGGAATCATAATAGACCGCACTTAATTAAGCACTCAAAGTCTTCCTCTAATTCCTCTTCCGCGACCTCAAATACTATCACTTCAAACAAGCTCAACCCCCAACAAACCATAACCCTACGCCCTCCTCTCGAACCATCAAGTGAGCAGCTCCGGAGTAAGTCCAAAAAATGCAGCTCCAACTCCTCATCCACAAAAGAATCCAAATTGTTAGCGCAACAAACTTAAGCTTACTGTAAGTCACTCGATTTTAAGGCCAAAGATACTGAGGAAGAAATTATCTCTCACCTTGAGCAAATACACATTGATATTAGGATAGCGGAAGAAGCTAGTGACCGGAGACTTGATCCTCGTAACGAGGATCATCTCGTGGAATGCTAAAGGCCTCACAACAACCTAGAAGCACCTGAGCCGTTGCCAACATTTTATCTTGACACCGACCAACCTTTATCTTAATCCAAGGAACTAAATGCGGAGATATTTTTTCGTGACTGGGACTTCTTCTTTTCCCTCTTAATCCGGAATTTCAGGGTTTTTTCGATAGTCATGCACAAACCAACCTTCTCTATGATCAGTACTGCAGCTATGCTCTCTATGGACTAAACTTTTGTAAATGCTAGCATCTCTTGGGCCGAGAGTACTCCTAGCATATGACTATCACAACTTGCGACTCGATAGAGCGATCTGGGCCTTCACATGCAAATTCAGATATTCGGTCTTTCAACAATTTCATAAACTCTACAAATCTGCTAAACCTACCCTTTTCGGGCGACGCTACACCTAGTATAGACCGAGCTCAAGATCAAGCCGATTAAACAGGGCTCTATTGTCAGGCTCTATGTTGACACTTTTCAACAACCCGACTCAACTGACAGTCGCACAGACTATCAAATCACCGTTTTATCTAGTTGGGTAGCATTACGTTTTATTTATTGTTAGTCGGCTCTAGTGTAAGTTTTTGGGTATTATCTAGGTCTAGGTTAGGCCTTTTCTATTTTCTCTTTTTTGTACTTCTCTTTTTATGCAATAAAATCCTAAGCTTATAAATAAATAAAAATAAAAATAAAAACCAATCCCAACGAAAATGCGGAATAAATGAGGTTCATAAGTAATATCACTCCGAGACACCCTAATATAAGACATGATCCCAGAAAGATAAAGAATCATAATCTTATGGTTGAAGTCTATCTTGGCCCTCACCATACTAATTATGATACTGAAGTTGACAACAATACTTGTTGAGAAAGTACGAGATTTACTTGTTCGCGTACTCGGACTAATTTTGTCTGTAGTACCCGAACTAAAAGAATTTAAAAAGAAATACATTTATTAGTTTAAGAAATTCGATTCGAGAAGCTAACTTTAAGGAACCTTAATCTTAGCATTCCTTTTAACATCAGCATAGATCTTAGGTCTTAGGTCATCGGATCTTGGGGACCAACCAAAGCCCAAAAGACAAGATCTTTTATAGGATTCCTATTTGCAAAGCGTATAAACACATGGGTAGGCTTAAACTAACCCATCAATTTGGAATCCAATTGAGGATTTTTCTTGGGAACTATCAGGTTGAAATGCATGAAAACGTGATCGTCGTAGTTCCTCTTCGGGACAGAGTAGAAGAAGGGAGAAGATTCTCGAAAGAGGAAAAATATCCAATGACTTTGTAAGTAGTAAATGCGAAGCCATATGAGGTGAAAATCTCTTGTACAGTTCTGTAGAGCGGCAATAAGTGTAACTTATTTGTCAACTTTCTTTACATAAAGTTGCTAGAATATGATTAACCTCTGGAGCTAAAAACACTGTTTTTATACCAGGCATTGACCATAACTTACAAGAACATTATGTAGTCTTAGTAAGAGGGGGAGGGTTAAGAATTTACCCGAAGTGAAATACGCATTAGTACCATTTTATCGTCTGTATAAATTCTATAATTTTGGCCATGTGGGCCAAAAAGCATCAGGGCGCCGAGTCTAGCGTGTTTTTGGAACCAAGTCGTAATCTTATGCCTCTCGTCTATCTTTGGTTTGACACTATTCATTATATTCCTTCTGTTCACAACAAGACTTGCTGAGATAGTCTGAGATGTTCTTGTTCGCGGGCCCGTACTTATTTTGTCCAGAGTAGCCAAACTAATAAAGATTTTTTTTCTTCAAATTTCACATTATAATTTTAAAAAAAGTTGACAAAACACATCGGTAACCATATACGGCGAAGATGTTTTGTTGTCGTTGGGAAAAGGAGAAGTCCCACGCCTATTAACATAGGAACAGGTTGTGGAATGAGGGGTATAATCCATGAATATTTATTTGTATATTTCATAAGAAATCAATAATAAGAAAAAATTTCTTCATTTTTTCTAATTCACCAACTCTATCTCTTTTCACTGAAAACATATTCCAAACTAAAATACTAAAATGAATTCTTAAGCAACATTTTTATTACTTAACCAACCCTTAGAAGAAGCAAATACAACAAGTACACCAACAAGTAAGATTAATTTTTTTGATCGGCAAATTGTATCAAGATTTGAGCTCGACTATGCTATGATGAAGCAAGACATCACCAATAAGTAGGATTAATGAAATAACAATTAATGGAAAAACAACCAATTGGAAAGCAACGTAATGGTAACGACTTATTTTAACTTTGACTCCATCTCTGCTTGTTATATCTGTATATAGAATATAGGGAAAATGACATTTTGTAGACCTAACTTTACCCACTTTTCCACATTCATACCCTGATTATTTTTTTCCCATTTCCAGTACCCTTATGACAATCTACCTCTAAAATACCCCTGAAATTGAGTCGGTTCAATTTCAGCAGTCTCTGATTTAGCCCGGTCCAGAGAAAAGATTAAACCATAAATTGAGTAATATGAAATTACAATTATACCCTCTTCTTTGACCTCTCTCTCTCTCTCTCTTCGCCTTGCCGCTGCTCACCTCGCTTCCGGCGAGTGATCTCCATTTTTTCAAGCTCACCTCTTCCATTTTTTTTATAGTGAGTGAGTGAGCTCAAATTTTTCCGGTGAGTAAGCTTCATTTTTTCGAGCTCACCTTTTCCATTTTTTTCGGCGAGTGAGTTTCATTTTTTCGAGCTAACCTTTTCCATTCTTCCAGTGAGTGAGCTCTATTTTTCGAGCTCACCTCTTACACTTTTTCCGGCGAGTGAGTGAGCTCCATTTTTATTCGGCGACTGAACTCCGATTTGACATCATCGCCGGTAAGCTAAGCTATCCTTCCAACTTTTGTATTTCGGTTGGATTTCACTAGGTTGTTTCCCTCCTCACGACCCTCATGAAGCTGCCAAGATTACTTGGCGAGATTCCCCAATCCTTGGAGAGGTAGTTCATCCGACACTCAATTTCACCGTTTGGACAATTTCCTGATTTAAAAATTGAACCTGATCAATTTTGGGTTTTTAAAACGAATTGAACCGGTTCGATTATTATTATTTTTGAACCAATTCAATTTCAGTGGTACTTTAGGCATTTTTGGTATTTTAGAAGTAGGTTGTCCTAAAATGATAGTCTGAGTACTGAAAATTGGGAAAAAATAGTTAGGGTATGAAAGTGGTAAAGTAATATAGTTATGTGTACAAAAATGTCATTTTCTCTAGAATATAAAATGTTCTGTCATATCTTTCCTCATAGAGTCGCTAAAAAGAGATCCCAGTATTTAAGCAGACCTGAAAGAAACGGACCTGAAACTTCTCTCTCATGTTTAAATACGTGAGACTTATTCATTTTGTCTTCATAACCATGGTTACATGGGCCTTTGCTTTAACATTATTAATCTATCTTATTATTAACATGGTGCTACTGCTAGTAATAAAGCTATTGTAATTTTCACATATACAATATTTAAATAGAAGGACCATGAAGGAAGGAGGATATTGAAGGGAGTATGGATCCTAATAATTATACAAAGAATCTGCCTCTGCCGCTGGATAGAGTTGAGGCATGCTTATGACTCAATGTAAGGTCATTGAGTGCTTACGCCCTTATGGTGCTACACCTTCATGCCAGTAATTACAAAATACTACATCATTCGTATATGCATGATATTGATTAATAAAAGAAATTTAGTCATATAAACTTTTCTTAAAGTAGCCTATCATTATAGAATTGCAAACCCTTACACTAATCTCCCCACACCTACTTACCCTTAAAATCTGAACCCAAGATTTCATATAAACTTATTTACCATCATATGATCATTAAACAATTATTTTTCGTGTTCTTGTTTGCTTGGCATAGTGGTATGGGTACTCTTGCCACAACCTAGTGTTGGGTGTCGATCGAGTTGTAAAAATCGTCAAAAAAACCAATATTTTCATACTGTTGAACTCATAAATAAATTGTTAGTTTATATAATTACACGTCTTAACAATTCGATTAAACATTGATACAATATCATATCTTATCCACTTAAATTAATGAATAACCACCTATATATTTTGATCCTGGTCAAGGAAACATTATTGATTAATGTCAAAGCTTAAAATTAACATGCTCCTCCTAATGAAGCTATAGTAAGGAGGACCAAATTGACGGTAATTTATTAGGGTTAATTACATTTTGGTCTTTGCCCATACTATATTGGCGCGTTTTACACTTTACTACAATTATACTAAAAAATTCAAATTGAGATACGTTAATTACGTCTTTTTTACACTTTGCCCTAACACCGTTAGAATTTGGATGGAAAACTTGAAAAAGACAAAAATACCCCTAACTTGATTTATAATCTTGTATGGATAATTGGACTTAGGGGTGTCCATATAAACCCGAAAACCAGGAAACCGACCGAAACCGAACAAAACCGGACCGAACAAAACCGGAACCGGTACAAATTGGTAGCAATTCGGTTTTGATTTGTCAAAACCGGTAAGAACCGGTCCAGTCTGCGGTTATTAATTTTAATAACCGCGGTTAACCGGTACCGACCGGTTTTTATATATTATATAATATATAATATATATTATATATTATATATATTATTATTA
>JAYMTP010006167.1:0-12403 GCA_036897365.1 Geranium brycei | reverse complement strand
TACTAATAATTCAACTAATTTTTAAATTTATTGTAGATTTAAAATGACTAAAATTTTATTAACTCTCTTTCAAATTTTCAAATTGTTCTTATTATACATCTCTCTCCGTCAAACTATCTTTCTCCTTTCCCCTCTTCAACTTTAAGGCCAACACATGGCTTAAGATTTGAAAATCTTCACAAATCGTCTTAAATAGTGATGGCTAAATGTTGGGTTCTTTCAATAGGGAGGATTTTTGAAATTTAGAAGGTAAGGTTTGTTTGAGTTCTACAAAATTGTGACTTTTGGCTTGAAGTTTGGGTAAATTATGGTAAGATGAAACATTACATGTTGGTATTTTGTGAGAAATGAAAAAATTAGGGTGTAAATGAAAGGTATTGATGGAGAAATAAACACGATGACATTCATTTGAAAATTCAAAATATAATTAAGGACATTTTAGGCACTTTACATTTTAAATAAACCTAAAACTAACGAACTATGAATGATGCAAAAACATAAAACTTAAGGAGTCCTGGAACCATTTTGAAACTTGGTGTCCTAATGTGGTAAGAAGTCAAATGTAAGTGTAGTTATGTCCAATTAACCTCATGCTAAATCCTAGATTTGACTAAAAGTTTGAGGCGAGGAGTAGGGGTGTAAATGAGCCGAATCGAGTCTCTATTGCGCAGGGCTTCGCTCGGCTTGTGAAAAAATTGGCTGGATTGAACACGACATGGACTCGAACGAGTTTATGTAAGTAAGCTCGAGTTCGACTCGAAAAAAAATTGGTTGGCTCGACTTGTGAAAAAATTGGCTGGCTTGAACACGACACGATCTCGAACGAGTTTATGTAAGTAAGCTCGAGTTCGACTCGAAAAAAAGAAGATAAGTTCAAACTTGGTTCACTTAATTTTCAATACAAATATTCATTAAAATAAAATACATATATAATTCATTAAATACTAAATGAGTCAGCTCATGATCGGATTGGCTCGTCTAATTTCTATATAAATATTTGATAACTATTATTTATATATTAATAAAAATATAGAATAAATAAAATATTAACCGAGCCGGCTCACGAGCCTGAAAAGATTAGGCTCGAGCTCGGCTCGTTTTTTAAACGAGCTCAATTTTGAGCTCCAATTCAGCTCGAGCTTAATTATCACAAGCCCGAACTGACTATATTTAACAAGCCGACATGAAGCAGTTTAGTCATACATTAACAAATTAAAAGCCCTAGTCAATTAGGAAAGTTGATAATTTTTGTCGATGTCTTGGTTTTCATGCTCTCCATGTGAAACAATGTCATTACCACGGGCAGTTACCAACGATTTCGTAGTTATTATATTGTAAAATAATTTAGTATAGCCAAACTAGCATTTCTTGTCATTATATTAGAGTAATTCATATAATCATATAGATCTTGAATATTATTAAAATTGCAGTTGTTGTCGATGATGCGTAAATAGTGCTTATAAAATCAGCAACTTGTTCATTTTTATTCATGTATTTCATTTCTCCCTACAGAAATACAGACGCCTTCATAATTTATCGAGAGATCTTTGTCCATATTACGCATGTCATGGAATAATATATGAACATTGATTTAAATTATAGATCCAATTCAAAGAATGTTTGGCTACATTGTATTATTAATATATAATGATGCGCTTTTAAGAGAAAAATATATAAAATACAATTATGAGTTTCTTTATGCAACTTGATATAAACATATATATTCATGTACATCACATGGGTGTTAAACAAGTATACAAGTAGTTTG
Source organism: Geranium brycei (assembly GCA_036897365.1). Taxonomy (NCBI): domain Eukaryota; kingdom Viridiplantae; phylum Streptophyta; class Magnoliopsida; order Geraniales; family Geraniaceae; genus Geranium; species Geranium brycei. The sequence continues at coordinate 10,635 of JAYMTP010006167.1, read as the reverse complement.
TACTAGTTAGATTATGGAATAGATATATCTTCTTTATCGTGATTAAAAATAATTTTTTTGTTTGTATTAATTACAAGGCTAAAATTTATGTATTTATGTCACTATTTGATATATATTGAAGTTTTTATATGTTAAATTTTTAAATGAATTACATTATAATATAATATTTAAAATTATACATTCACACGTCAAAGTAAGTGAGACAATCCCTGCACTATAGATTGAGAGTCTGCCGTAAGGCAGGACCAAGCCGGATATATTTGGGTACCACGCTGGAATTCGAACCTTAAACTTAAGTTCAATGAACGAATTTTTATTTATACCCTAAACTACTGGGCTAACTCATGGTGGTATAGATTAACATATTTAGTTATATTGCAAATACGAAATAGGATGATAAATTGAGGTTTTTTTTTTGTAAGAAAATTATATTGAAGATTTTCTTACAAAAAAAGATTACTTTTTTTTGAAGAAAATCTTCCATATAATTTTGTTTTAAATCACATGCTGCTGATACATATAATATATATATGTGGAACAATTGAATAGCATATATATATACATGTTGTTTCTAAACGAAGAGAAAGATATCCAGAATGTAATGTGTGTGTATTAAGGGTTTGTCAGTGGAGGCAAGACAGGAATATATCCTGACATTTATAATAATTAGTCATATAGTTGAACCAGCTTTATAGCTATTGATCTGAACATTGACGTGCCTTCCACGCCACTTATCTATTTGAATTTCACTAATATTGCCACTTCCTTCTTAATTGTATCTTCCACATGCAATGCACCCAAATGAGTTCTTCCCTCCATAGCTATTAGCTACCTTTCTTGGTTGCTTCACAACATCTTTCAATCACTTTTGGTAACTTCACTTCAGTTATATAGTGAAAATTGTTTTTTTAATATATTAAAAACTCAAATTTTTTATTGGGCTATTGTCACTTGAGTCTTAATATTAATTTATTGGGGAGTTCTTAAAATGGTTTTGGCCCTCTCCTGTCAATATTTGTTTGTTTATTTATTTATTTTTTCCATACAATGTAAATTAAGATTATTTTTATTTAAAAAATTGTGAATGTCATTTTATTGCTGGAGTTAGGAAGAATTAGAAAAATAAAGACAGCAAGAACAGTGTGTGTGATTGTCTCTATTTCCCAATGCTACACATTTAAGACAAGAAAAACACATTTAAGAAGTCCATAAAGAACACAAAAATAAAATAATTAGAAATCCAACAAGTCAATGAGAGATAAACAACAGTGCCTTAACACTTGCTTATAATGGAGTTGTTGCAGCAGTTTCTATATTTGTATATGTTAATGATAGAGTTACATTTATTATTAAACCTTTATTTTTGTCATTTTGGAGAGACATGCTTCTAGTAAACTAACTTATCACATAACGGATCACCTGTCAATAAGGTAGCAATTTGGCAACATACTCTACTTGTGACCACAAACACACATATGCGTATACATAATTAATTAATTACAAAGGTGACATGTTTCTTTTTTTAATTATAATATGTCTGATGTTAAAAAACGACCCTTTCTATTATATATTTTCAGGAGTACTAATCTCATAGTTCCATCATTAAACGAGTGGTCACCGATGAGTGACCACACACAATTCGACACGTGGAACTTTTTGTCCTTAAATATGAATTGATTGGAACGACAACTAAATTTGTCTAATCTAAGCCACATTGTTAAACTAATCAAGAAAATGATGTGGTGATGATGATGGTGTTAGTAATCATGTTTTGGTTCTTCTTGTTTAAATTAAAACCCAAAAGCTCAAAGTTGAGGCCTCTATAGCGTTTGTGGTTGTCATGATGAAAATTGAAGAATTAGAAAAGGCAGTGGCAAGTACAACTTGGTTTTCACACACATATATGATAACATTTTCTATTCTATCCTATCCCTATATTAAAGGCTCTACTTTGCGGCTTTTTCAAGTATATATGAATTAGTGTTTATGTATGTATACATTCAATTAGGGTTCTACCTAACAAAAAAATTATGGATTATTAAATTTTACAAATTTAGTCTAATATTTTTCATTTTGCTAAACTAATTGAACAAATCAAATGATTTCAATTCGATTATTAATCGAACTTAAAATGATTATTGAACACAATAATAATATGTTTCATGTAACAAATATTCATAATTTATGTAATATATCCGAGTTTTAAGTCGTCATTTTATATTTTTAAAAATAATTTTAATCCTCGCTTGAGTATAATTAGGGAGGAAGTATAATACAAATGTGAGCCATTGATGAATTTTATCATGAGATTCAATGTTTTGCAAAAATTTAGTAAGAGTTATTTAGAATATATAGATGAGGTAAAAGATGAAAATATAATAGTAGAATAAAAGTTTGATATAAATGAAAGATTTTGAGAATGTACATATTAATTCGATTATGTACTATCACCAATCAAATTAAAGTTTAATCATACTTTTACGATAATCAAACTAATTAAATAATCAAATCATTTATTTTTTTTGATTCGAGCTCGATTATTTATTATTATTATTATTATGATAGAACACTACACACTCCTATGTGATGTAACATCATGTTTGAGTGTTGTTGCATGAGAGCCAGAGGGAAGAAACTGAAAAGTGAAACATTTTGTTTAAAAAAAATAACAATTTACTACATATAACTACAATTATTTTTACTTTACTACCGTAATTTTTTTTTCTTTTTTGTACTATAACTTCTCTTTTTTTCCATTCTACTAGTGCCGTTACATCCTACTATTAAAATCACATATAATGAAAATTTTACTCTCAACTTTTCATTAAATTTATAACTTTATGTCATTAGAGCAAGTGGATAATCTCCGGAGATGCACCCTGGCGACACTTACTCCCTTCGACTATACTTTATCTCTCCAATAAGACTTTTTCTGTGATTGTTGTTGATTTGTTTCCCAATATAAAAATACAAACGAAAATTCCAAAACCAAACAAAAGTCTCAAACCCAAAAAACAAACAATAATCTCAAACCAACAATAATTGAAGAGAAGGAGTATAGACGGGCATAGGAAATCTTGTCGGAATGCATCACCGGAGACAACACACTTGCCTTAAGAACATAATTTTATAAATTTAATGAAAGTTTAGGGGTAAAATTGTCATTTTATATGATTTTAAAGGTAAAATTTAACATAACTAATGAAATGGGAAAAAAGAAAGTTAGGGTACCAAAAAAATATGGTCAGGTTAGTAAAGTGAGAATTGAGATAAAGTTTCATAACTAAAATGACAAATCTACTAGTCAAATTGTGTGTTTTTTGTTTTATTTATAGGTAACGTTTTTATTTTATTTTTATATAATATGAGATCTTATACTTCAACCCCCTCAATATATATACATAGGACTTGATTTGTACACATGTGTAGGGAGGGCAATGAGACGGGTTTTCTCCACACGTTCCCTATTTCCGCCCCAAAATTTTCTTAAAAATATCAGTTTTAATAATCATTAAACATGTATTAAAAATGTGTAGGGGACGAGGAGGGAACACCCCGCCCACCCTGAAAAATCTCTTACCCTTTTGGAACGGGGGCATCAGATTATCGATATTTTGTCATTCCTATATATGCAATACATAACTAAACCTCATCGACATACAAATATAAAACTATAAGAATAAATGAATCATACATAGACGATACAATTATAAGGATAGACGAATCATTCATACATACACGATTAAATTTTTACGAATGTATAATAATCAATCAATATGTGATATACCATACTAAAAAACCCCAATCTCTTAGAAGTGTGACCATAATTGGTTCGAAACAATAGAAAAGAAGCATGTCTACAAGGATTCCACTTTGATGCAATTCATTTTCCATCTTCTAAACTTTTCTTACTGTGAGTTTTTCTTGTCTAACTTTTCTGTGGGCCATGCTTCAATATCATCAACTATACTGTGGGCTGTTTTAACTGGATTACTAGAAATGATGGGGTTGTGTTGTGACCTAGAATTGGTTCATTGATGGGTTCTCTCTTCCAAAAGGTAAGAAAGTAGCTAGGAAAATAAGGAATAGAAAAGGGAAATCATATATTTATATAAGTAAGCATAGGTGCTATAGGAGTTGTTGCATAGGTGTGATTATGAAGTGAACATGTTATGTTGGTTTGTGCTGTGAAGGTGGGCTAGTGAGCTATATAGCTTAAACCCTTAGGTTAAGAAGAGTTGTTTATTTGGTGATGTAATGGAAAGTTTGGCCAAAAGGGTTTTGGGATTGGGAGGTAGTTGTTGTTTTGATTGATGAAATGAAGGTTGAGAAGCCAACATCCTTGAAACTGTCAACAAAGGACAAACCCAATTGTTTAGAATATTCACAAGTGGGTGTAGTCACACAGATTATGCAATGCACACAACCTGTTTGTAGAAATGCCACAATGAAAGTTACCAACTTAAATTATCACTATTGTTCTGGTCAGCTTGTGTCTTTTGCAGCCTCATGCTTTCAGTTGAGTTGGGTAATGTGGAAAATCCTTATCTGCTGATCAAGAATTGTGGAAGGAGAGGACATATAATAGTAACCAACCCAAGGCCAAGGCATGTCATCATTGCCTCATTATGGTTAAGTTGTCACTCATCACGCCGCAGGTATGACTCGTCGTCCTCTGGTTGGTTTACGTCGTTTTCAGAGTATATTTAATCCGTCTTTTGAAAGCCAAGTTATGTGGGGCTGATGTGTGTGGACTGCATAGGAAAAGAATGTTTAATTTATCTTTGTTCCTTTCAATTTCATTTTGTTGAGGCCCAAAACTGAGGAAGGAATAAAGAACATTGTTTGAGAAGGTGGAAAAGGAGAGGAGAAGAAAAGGGATTGAAAACAAGAAAGCAAAAGCTAATTAGAAAAACACAGCCGTTGCTAATCATCCCATTAGACAGATAATTTAAACATAGATAGCTTAGGCAGGACCATGTGCTATCTTTAATATAACATGAATGACAAGAAAAAAAAGAACTTGGAAATTGCAGCATTGGAAGAATTTAGCCATAGAATAGTCTAATTTGCCAAAAAGCAAAATAAAGAATTATTGGAGAATCTCTTGCTTTCTGATTGTGGTATTTTCCTCCCTTAGAAGGGTTTACTTGTAGGAATCGATTTCGGCGCTGTCTAAAAGAGGTAGCTTAAGATAGTTGCAAGCTTTCAAATACACCCTATGGTGATTGCTAATGATTTATGGCTCAAATTTGGAGTAAAAGATGGTCCATAGGTTGATTCTTACTTTCTTTTTGGCTGAAGGTTATGGGGGAGAGGTGCTCAAGTGTCTCTCAACCCATCTCAAAAGACAAAGTAATGAGGACTCCAAGAAAAGCCAAATAAGGTATACCTGTGTCTTTGTGTGTCATGACTTTGCCCATTTGTTTAATATCAGATCTAGAAAGGCCAGCCATGATTTCCCCATAAAACATAATTCATTTCATTTTTGGTTTATATTCATGATATTATATAAAAGTAAGGCCCTAACTAATTGCAGTGAACAATTGGTTCTTTCATTGTTTCTTTTTATCTTATTTTTTTCTTTTCATATGATTATTACCCGAAATTTTTACTCGGACGAGGCTAGCATTTGCTCACTAGTATAATGAGTTTCATAGATTTGATCACCGCAAGTTGTTTCTCTATTTGCAGTTCTTTTTTCTTTACTAAAGTAGCAAAAACAGTAGATTCTTAATTTGAGCTTTCTTGTATTCAGTGCCTTGATCGTCATATTAGATTCCATTAAGAAAGTAAAAGAGCAATAAGGCATGTGGGTGTTTGGGAAAATCACATGATCAATCATGTAAAAAAGCTAATCACATAATGCCATGAGAGTAAAGGGTTGAGGTTCTTGAGGTCACTGTCATGGAAGAATATCCACCCAATGGCATTGTAACCTTGTAAATGACAGGTAAGCCGAGAGGGATGAGCTGTCGCGTTTTCATTGGTCATTGACCGAAGAATCGATGAATGGAGAGCACGAATGTGTAGGGAAGTTGGGAAGGTGATGAACTAACTCTTTGAACAAGGAGAGATCTGACTCAGAGGGTTGCTTGGCTTTAGGAACATAAAGTAGGTCATTTACTATTTTGTAATGAGGCCAAATAAAGTGCACTTTAGGAAAAAATATAAATAGCAAAGTTGGCTACATTTGCATCATTTATATCTGCTCATTCTCTGTTTTCACCCTCAAATATGATGGATCAATGCCCCGAGATGGAGATGTTCATGAAAAAGGAGTTTCCATCTTATTTTCATGGAATGGCAACTTCAGGGTCCATGCTGTTTAGTGATCCAGACATGTGGGGAAGTGCTCAAGAAGAAGTTGACACTTTGTGTCATGATCATGATCATGGCCTTAAATCTTCTCCTTCCTCTTCTGACAGGTTGTTTTCGAGTCCTGAGTCTAGCTCCTCCGCGGAGGAGGCTTCTGGTGACATACCCGGATTTGTCAAAGAAAACCAGACGAGTTCATTTGTTTCAGGGTCGTTTTCTGTCTATCCACCTGGAGGCTCTACTTCAGATAGCTTTATCCCCATGAATTTCCTAGAAACATTTCCTAAATACCGAGCTCATGCCTCTAGCCCGCCCTCTCCATCTCCGATATCTACCATGTCAAAGTTCCCAAATTTAAACCTGTTTTTGCAGGATCCTATCATTCTAAATCCATCCACACAAAATTCCATTGACAAGAGCCAAAAGTGTCCAAACCCTTCGATCCCCTTTTCACATGTTAGCCAAATCCAGTTCGAGCCAGGCATGGAATGGCTAAAAATGAACCAGAATGTAGCTCTCCACCCATCAAAAGACTTTTCGGATCGCTGGCTTGGCGCTACCAAGACACAGACAATGAAGTACACAGCGCGAAGAGTAGTGCAGAGGAGTTGCTTGGCATCAGCCTCCGTGGGGAAGCTGTACAGAGGGGTGAGGCAAAGGCACTGGGGGAAATGGGTGGCAGAGATAAGGTTGCCAAGAAACCGAACAAGGGTCTGGTTGGGGACTTTTGACACTGCAGAGGAGGCTGCCATTGCATATGACACAGCAGCTTACATGCTACGAGGAGAGTATGCGCATTTGAACTTTCCGGATCTGAAGCATCAGCTCAAATCCAGCTCTATGAATGCAACCACAGTGGCGCTTCTTGAAGCCAAGATACAAGCCATATCACAGGGCGTGCCCGCTTGTAACAAGAAGCCTGTAAACACAAAGGTTAGAGGTACGAGCAAAAGCACGACAAGAAAAGAGGCAGAGAAGACGAAATTGGTGGAGGTGGAAGCAGCATCGGATGTGGAAGCCGTGCAGTTGAGTAGAATGCCCTCGTTGGACATGGACAAGATATGGGAAGCTCTTTTGGTATCTGATTTATGACTGATTTTTTTCACTTTTAAATTTCCTACTTGGAAATTGGAATGAAACATTGATATGCTTCTGCACAGAGCTGATCTGTTCTCATGGGCAAGTAGCTTCTTCTGTTTTGTCCCAATTGGTAGTGAAATTTTATTCACTGATGGTGGGAATGAGTGTGTATGCAACTCTCAATACATCCATGGTGTTGTTTGCTTATGAATTATGTCCATATGCAGGTTTCTTCTTTTCTAGAAAATTTGCAGTTTCCTTATCTTTTGTATGTATTTGGAGGAAGTAGATATAAGAGTTCCAAAACGACGATACATGCATTTTCTGGTGATTGCCAAAATTAATAAATCGAAAAAGAATGTGATTGACATTTCATGCTTCATTCTTTGGAAAAGAAGAAAGTGAACACTCATTTCGGGAATGGGTAATAATCTAATATATATTCTAAGATTATTGTGAAGTTTTTGGAGAAAAAATGTAATGAAATTTCCATTAACAATAATCATGGTTCTGAAACCAGATTAATATATGATAAACGCAGATCAATGGCAGTATCAAGAGCATTAAGTTTTCAGGTGTGGATATGCACAGAACTCAAAGATAAAGATAGTCATTAAGATTGGTTTGACGTTAATAAATTACTAATACTACTGCTAATTAATCATCAAGATGAATTCCATGTGTTGGATATAAACACTTGATTTTGCTCTTCCTTTTATACAACAAAAACAATCATGCTCGGTCTAATATGTACGTATTTCTGTATGTTTACTTCAAATTTGAAGTTTTTTTTTGGATCGAGACGTATCATGTCCAATATAAGTAATTCAATTATGTACATTATCGTTAAATATGATATATAGATGGAATTACAATTAATTTTGAAAACACACTAACTAGAAAAGTTTATTCCAGTACTTCAACATATAAAACCACAATTGGTGCTCTTACAGTAAATCTCATCCATAAATTTAATTTACACCCATGTCTCAAGATAACTCCTTTTTATGGGTGTCAAAATGTATTTTGATAGATTGAGCAAATGATCTTAAAAAATTGTAGTCCAATCTCATGCATGTATATCAATTTCTCTCGTGCCAATATTGCTTCAGTCGTTCATGTATCTTGCAACAATCACATAATTGACGTGTTTCAATTTTCCTGGTCAAAAGTACGAATAAAAAATGAATTTTCTTAATGTATAACCTCATTTGGGGGAAAGATTAACCATCCAGTGCGCTCTCAAAATTTTGCAGATTTCATTTTATGTATCACTTATAACTTTAAAGTTAGAGATTGAGTGTGAAAATAAGGTTGATTATTATTTCTTTTTCATTCATCTTACAACATACTGAAATCAACTAAAATTTTGAAGAATTTCATGTATTCGAGCATACTTGATGAAATGGGCTTAGCTTTTCAAGAAAATTTGTTGTAGAGTAATAAAATACAATTTACAAACCAGAGCTTACTTGTCAAGTAATCGAACAGCTGAATATGTCCCCAATATACCTAATATCTCACATTCATTCTCCCAATATTTGTTAGGCCTCTTTGGTTCCCCTTGTATATAACTACTATTCTTAAGTAAAATTCTTGATACAACTACAAATACTTCGATTTTTATTTCAAAATTTTAAAGTTCTTTTGGATCGTGATGTACCCGTCAAATATGAGTAATTATATCATGTACATTATTTTGATTTTGATACATTGGATACACATTATGATTGATGCAGAGAAAAACAATTAAATCTTAGTATGGCAAGAACTCATTAACGCTATGTCCAATAATACGTTAATTGGACAAGAAACTATATTTCTTAATCGGTTCACCATCAAATGAGAACTCTTCAACCATTTTCAACTCGACAAGTTGGAGATCTTTAGATTAACCATTGAGCCTTTTAGATTCAAAATTGACATGATGTAGGAAGTTCTTTTAGTATCTGATTCATGACTAGTTTTTTCCCTTCCAATTTCGCACTTGGAATCAACATTGATATGCTTGTTGATATGTTTTTGTGGGAAAATGGCTTCTTTTGTTGTGTCCCAATTGGTAGTGAAATTGTGTACACTAATGGTGATAATGAGGGTGTATGCATAATGCAACTCTCAATCTATGCATTTTCTGGTGTTTACTTAAATTAGAATGTACAATATTCATTGGCTTGGTAAAGGCACGTGAATGCACTATGCCAATTGTGTGCCTATGACACATATTTAAAACATATAAGTGGCCTAAAATAAAATTTAATAACACAAATTAATGGCGTCACATATTTTATATTAAGCAAAATAAGTCATCTAAATAGTCATTATAAATTTAAAAGCGACATGTTCATAACCATGTCGCTTACTTGTTGTTCCTAGGCGACATAATTATAATTATGTCACGCATAAATGAAGTTTTTGGTGACATATTCTCACAACTTTGTTTATTGGTGCTTAGGTGCGACATATTTGTAGTTTTGTCGTCTATTTGTGCTTTTAAACCACTCATTCAAACATTTTCGTTTTTTATGTTTTATAATTTTTTTTATTTTTTTAAAATTTTTTTAATACATAGGCATTTTCGTCATTTTGACCAAAAACTAACACCGTTTGGCTTCTGTGAAAAATTTGTAAACTTCGAGAACCTGTCAAAACGCATTAGTAAAACGAGAGAGGTAAGTGAAAATCGTGTATTCAACTCATGCCATTCTCCCATCTCCCATTTCTCTTTCTCCTTCCTCCCTCATTTCTCTCTCTCCTCTAGAACCAGAAGTATCAAGCATAATGTACACATGGCACTCCTCCAAAACGGACTGCGTCGAGTTCAGGAAGGGGATGCCTGCGAGCATGGGCACGAGTCTGAGTTGAGGATGTGCATGCTCTCACGATGAGGTGAATTGAGAGCAGAAGCCAGATGGAGACGCATGTTGGAACCTATGTTTGAATTAGATTTTTCGGTGATCATTCCAATCGATTATAGTAATCAAATTGTATCATGTGTGTATGTCTGATGTGTTCGTCTCTTTAAAAACTACAACTTAGGATATACACTTATGAAATCAATCAAATATTGAATAAGATAATAGAACTTAAAGATGCTAAAAATTGTACAAGAAACACTAGTTCAAATATCGAGTACCACATTGCTGACACTTGAACAAATGTGACTCTTTATATACTTGGAAATGAAAACTAAAGGTTGTGGCCTTGGGTCATCACTTAACGTGTGTAGTGAGGAGACCC
>JAYMTP010006166.1:0-12405 GCA_036897365.1 Geranium brycei | reverse complement strand
TTTAATTTTTTTAATATAACTTAATTTACATATGTAATAAAAATATATATTATAATATATAAAAAATAATATTTAATACGTCTTCAAAGTCTTATTACAAAATCCTTACGAATGCGTAATTACCAAAACTCATAATTAATTAACAAGTTAAGATTGATAAACTAAATTAACGAGTCAAGATTGATAAATGAATTTACAAGTCAAAAACATAATTCTTATAACTAAATTAACAAGTGAAGGAAACAATTATCCTTAAAATAGTAAAATGATATTGTAATCATGTAGTATTCATGTTTATTTGAATATTTGCATACATAACAAGTTATAATATTTTCAACAATTTTAAAAAAATTAATTAGTTTGAACCGAACCGGACGGAACCAACCTAAACAGTACAAAATCGGCTCAAAACTGGCAAAACACCACGGCAAGGAAAGTCGTTGCGCCTGTGTGATTTTCAGCGTCATGGCAGCGGCCATTTACAACACTGATTTTTTCTTCCCTCACGCAACATCAATGTTGTGAATTTTACTTTATTCAATTACGAAATGATTCTATCATATGTTACTAGAGTGAAGAGAATTTTTTTTAGCGTGCTAGAGTTGAAAAACATTTTTTTATTTTAGATTAACAAAAATATTTTTAATAGTATTTTTGGCCAAATGTTCACATTTTGCAAAAAAAAGAGGAAGAAGTTTATCACCACTTTTTACTATTTACTTTGTTTCAAATGTCGTCCCCCATTAAAATGACAAAAATAAATATCATGAAGGATATAATATTGTGATAACAAAAAAATCGTTCTAATGAATGAAACAAAATATATCGTAATGAATTAAAAAAATATGTAATACACCGTACTGAACTAAAATTCTCCAATGTATTTATGATGTATCATACCAAACCTGTGTAATTTTACACATTCAAGTTAAGGGAGAGAGATACTTGTATCCATCGGACAATTAAACACTCGGTTCGTTGGGACAAATACCCAACAAAGATTACAAATAAATCTGAAGTGACAATATAATAAAAACGAGTGTCCATCTCGAACCCAATTAATTTGGTGTGTGTATATGGGTCTATTGCAGATGCAATTTCTATCATTAAACCTCAATTAATTTAACTTTAAGTAGATAGTCGTAGATTAGTATCAAAATTTAAAAATACTTTAATTGCAAATGGGTGTTGAAGTGTATGTACCAACCAATACCATGATGCATGCATGACAAGATTCCATTAATTAACCCAAAAATATAGTACAGTACTGAAACTTCACTACAAAAATCAAATAAAATTTTAAAAAATGGTTGTTGGCAACAACTCTCATTTCACTATAAGTACCACTCCCAACAATCCATTATCATTAGACCATCACACTATAGCCACTCTCAATATTCTCTCAGTCTCTCGTCATAATAATTCATATACACATGGCACCAGCAACAACCCTATCGTTCACGGTGCGGAGGCAGGAGCCGGAGCTGGTGGCTCCGGCCAAGCCGACGCCCCGCGAACTGAAGCCCCTCTCGGACATCGACGACCAGGAGGGCCTCCGGTTCCAAATTCCGGTGATACAGTTCTACCGGAAGGTACCCTCCATGGAGGGGAAGGACCCTGTTAGGGTCATCAGGGAGGCAATCGCCCGGACCCTCGTTTTTTACTACCCGTTCGCGGGCCGCCTCCGGGAAGGCGCCGGAAGGAAGCTCTCCGTGGACTGCACCGGAGAGGGAGTCATGTTCATCGGGGCCGACGCTGACGTGGCCCTCGCCGAGTTCGGTGATTTGCTACAGCCTCCTTTCCCTTGTTTGGAGGAGCTGCTCTTTGATGTCCCTAATTCTGGGGGTGTCCTTGATTGCCCCCTCTTGCTTATTCAGGTACTCTTTTTTTAATTCATTAATTCTTGCAATAATATTCGGTTAGTTTAAATTATGAATTATAGTTTGATATGATAAAAGTATGGTCCCAATAAGTTATTTATTTAATTTTATATTTCAGCTATCCAAGCTAGGTGATGGAATTTATCAGTAATAACTATTTGGGCAAATAATAAAAATGTAATATATATCATCGTATTTTTGTAAGAGAATGATATATACTTTTTAATGACAAAAAATTACATGAACTTTGATATTTCTTTCATACAAAATTGTGTATATTTGTATAAAATAACTAAATTGTCATTAAAATTAAGAATTTAGATTTTTATTAAATAATAAAAAAAATCATTTCTAACTTTATAAATTTTTTGATTGATTATACAAGTTTTATTTAAATTTTTGTAAAGAATTTTTGTTGCAAAAAATATATTTTTTATTTATTAGAAAATAAATAATTCGTAGTTGTAACAGTAATTTTGTCATTTTGCACACATAATTAAAGTTTATAGCACAATTTTTTTATCATTTTTTCTAATTAAAGTATCCTTGGCTTTACTTGGTTGGCTAATTTGGAAAAAAAGATTCGGATAGATAAACTAAAATATAATTTGTCCAAAATTCATTACTGTAAACCTTCGAAAATTAAGATTGCGAGTGATGTTTAATTTAAAATTTGGTAACTTAGAAGAACCGGTTTAGTCCATGTACTATAAAATGGTAGGCGAAAAACAAGTTCATCGCCCAAAAATAATTGTCCCCTACCATATTTATCCTCCTTTTGTAAATAAATTAAAGATGATTCACTTTTGCCTTTCTCCATACTTGTGGGTACATTTCCCGATTTTCAATGGAACTGACCCATTATTAATTTGAAATGCAGGTAATGGTAAATAATTAAAGTACTCTAATAATTTGAGACAAATGGTCAGAAAAACACGTGAGCAAAAGACAACAATAGCTAAAAACAGAATTAGCTATAAATTAAAACACTTAAGTTTACAAGTAAAAGATGAATTAAATGTTAATACTACTTTACAATTAAATATACTCACAAAAAGTTGTTACACATTTGCATCATTGTGCCATGGAATCAAAAAAAGGAGGAAAAGTTAAGATTGGGCAGTGCCATTTCCATATAAAAAATAGGTGGTGATGTTGAAGTGACAATAATGCCCACTAACCAATTCTTGTGGTTTATGGTCGGTCCATTGTCCATGATATTGTTATCTACTTATCCACATAATATAACATTATTTTTATTTTATTGACCAAATGACTATGAAATATGACAGGTCACGCGCCTCAAGTGCGGTGGGTTCATCTTCGCCCTCCGCCTGAACCACACCATGGGCGACGCCGCGGGCGTCGTCCAGTTCATGACGGCGGTGGGCGAGATCGCGCGTGGTGCACACGCCCCCTCGACCACCCCTGTCTGGAAGAGGGAGTTCTTCATGGCGCGCGACCCGCCGCGCGTGACGCGCACGCACCGCGAGTACGACGAGGTGGAGGGCACCATCACCCCCTTCTCCGACATGGTCCACCGATCCTTCTTCTTCGGGAAGTCCGAGGTCTCTGCGCTCCGCCGGTTTGTCCCGGAGCACCTCCGCGGCTGCTCCTCCTTCGAGGTCCTCTCCGCCGTCCTCTGGCGGTGCCGCACCATCGCCCTCCACACCGACCCTAAGGAGGAGGTAAAAAGATGAAAGTTTTTTTTAATTCTTTTAAAATATCTCAATTATGTTAAAATATTATTCTTTATCAGGTGCGCGTGATTTGCATCGTGAACGCGCGGGGCGGGGCGTTCGACCCGGCGGTGCCTAGAGGGTACTACGGGAATGCGTTCGCGTTCCCAGTGGCGGTGACGACGGCGGGGGAGCTGTGCCGGAAGCCTTTGGGGCACGCGGTGGAGCTGGTGAGGAAAGCCAAGGCGGACGTTACAGAGGAGTATATGCGGTCGCTGGCGGACCTGATGGTGATCAATGGGAGGCCGCATTTCACGGTGGTGAGGTCGTATTTGGTTTCTGACGTCAGGAGGGCGGGGTTCGGCGACGTGGATTTCGGGTGGGGGAAGGCGGCGTACGGCGGCCCGGCCAAGGGTGGGGTGGGGGCGATCCCGGGTGTGGCCAGCTTTTTGATACCCTTTAGGAACCACAAAGGGGAGGATGGGATTGTGGTGCCTGTTTGCTTGCCCGGTGCCGCCATGGACAGATTTGACAAGGAGCTCAAGTCCTTGATTTCGAGTGATGATAATAAGTCTAAGTTGATGTTGTCTAGCTTGGAAAATGTAACGTATCCAACCCCAAAGGCACGACTTTAGAGTTTCAGTCTGGTGACGATATAAATCATAATCTTGAATAAGAAAGCTTGTAATGTATCGCCAGTGTTAAATATGACAATGTGAGAGTGTATCGGGTGATTTTGATTTTGATTATGAATTTCGTGCCGTGTTGTTAAGTTGTGCCTTATGATTTTGTTAGAGAACATATTAGTTTACGACATATAACTATCATTTAATTCTGATTATTTCCCTTCTCATTTTTGTTAACGTAGTTAATATCTATTTTCAAAAGTATGTAAATGAATAATTAACTTTAAATTTTTATTTAATTTATAATATTAAAGTTCTGAGGAAAAACTTATCAGTACGAGACTCTTACCAGAATGCATCATCCAATACAACTCACTTGACCAAAAGACATAATTTTAAAGATGAAAGTTTTGAAGTACTAAGTGTTAGTTTACTTGTTTTCAAATTGTGTAAACAGAAACGAGGAAAAAGGAAAATAAATAGTTAAGTGATTAAAGTAAAAATTGAATATAGCGTGTGTATTAGTCACGAAAGCATTGGTGATAGTGAATTAGTCTTAGAATTTACATAGACGAAACTCGAAAGCATTACAGTTTGCAGTGGAATCTTCCAAAAATGAACTGATTTATGCCCAGATTTGGACTGCAAAGTGATGTCATATACTTGTATTCATCTCTGAGTGTGAGCTTGTCAAATAATTGATAAATTACAGGTATCTGAAGATTCTCAGCTATGTGCATTTACAGGTTCCAAGTTGTTTGAAATGGTTTGATCTATTTGGACTGTTCACACCCGAAACTGAAAGAGCTAGCATGATGCAAGATTGGTGTGCTGCTCTACCTTCCGGAGACTAGGTTCATCAGAGCTTGATTCTCGTAAAAGGAACCGACATCCCAGTCTTCCGTGGAGGACGAGAGAGTCATCAAGGCGACAACGATGGATCTCATGCTTGGCCGTAGTTGGGGATTCTCTTGTGTGCATGCTTTGGCAAGTTGGGCCATCTACAATCCAGACATGCATACAAATATCACTACACTATGAATGGTGATATGGAACTTTTATACGTTGTTTCTTCTGGGAAATGCATTTACCTTGCGAACTGAATCCAATGGGTAGTCCTCTCCGAGTGTTGGGTCTACCAGTCTGAGAAGGTCTTCTTTAGGATCGGGTTGGTTAAGAACTTCCTCAAACTGTGCAACATATAAGCAAAGTAAAATTAAGCTCACTAGCATTATTATGGCTACTAACTAATTGGTTTCTGCTAGCTCAATTACATGTATAATTAATTGTAAGAGATAGGTGAGTCAAAAAAGTATTACCAATGCAACAAGTCCTCTTGATTCAGCAACAGAATTGCTTGCTTTGACTATGGCTTCCTTGGCAGAAATGAGCTCATAAAGGACAACCCCAAATGCGTACACATCCACTTTAGGCGAAACATCACCATATTGAGCATATCTGTACATTAAATCATAAGTTCAATACATTTTGGTCGTAGCGATAGCTTCCTCATTTATGTTACAGACAGTTTATAGGGTCAATTCATCTTGAACTGCAAACAAACTAGAGACAATGGAAATCCCATTTTAGCTTGCGACCAATCTTGAACCTTAAAGGTGGCTCCCCTTTTAGCTTGTGCCTCAAAGAAAATCCCATTTTATTATCAGTTTATTATACTCATTAATAAATAGGCGATGAAAAGTTAACTTACTCTGGTGGCATGTATCCAAATGTACCCACGAGACGTGTTGGGAGCGATGTACTTCCAACTTCAGTCAATTTTGTCAATCCAAAATCGGCAACCTGTAATCTAATTCGTCAGCACAATAATGTGAAGTAGGTTTCAACTAGTCCTAATAACAGTAGAGCCATCGAGTTCAACTTAACCTTTCCGTGATAGTTTTTGTCTATCAAAATATTTGCTGTTTTGATGTCGCGATGGATATAAACAGGGACAGTGTGCTCATGGATATACTCGAGACCTCTTGCTGAATCAAGGGCAATCTGCACTCTGGTAGACCATGGCAGTGGCTCATACTCTGTAAAAAGACAAGCATTAGTATCGCCGGTCCATAGCTTTCAACATGACACCTTTAAAAAACACCCTCGATGCAAATGTAAACTCACTTGAACCACGCAAATGCTCGCTTAAGTTGCCATTTTCAATGAATTCGTAGACCAAGAAAAGAGAACCCTCAACACAATATCCAATCAAGCGTACCTGCACACATTGTTAATAAATTAAACACCTGAGAGGCAGTGATCAACAATAATGCTGACCTTTCAAAATAACTCAAGAGTTAAAGAGTACAAAACTATGTTATCATGTCAATGACCCTGTGAGGTAGCTATCTAGCTAATGTTCCTCAAGCAGAACACTTTATGTAATGGACTGAAAAATCTTCACCCCATATGTATTTTACATCTTGCTAATATGTTTTTAATGGATCCTTTGGTCACAAGCCTTGTCAACAGCTACAAATTTAGTGAATTGGTTGGGCCATATGTTGAGAGCCCCAAGAGCGAGCACATGTTCTCTAGCGAAGGGAAAATAATGCATCCCTTGCATTATTGTTTTTGAGAGTGAAAAGATAGCTGCCTTCAATCTTTTCATTCAAATCATATCCATATACAGTTATTGTTTTGAGATAGTGTATTACCAAGTTGAGGTGATGAACATGCGTCAGAACTTTCAACTCTGCAAGGAATTCTTTTGTAGCTTGCATATCCATCTTCTTGATTGCAGCTTTCTGCAAGAATGTTTTAACCCAGTTCAAGGAGTTTGAGTGCTAGAAGTGGAAGATAGAGATTAACACAAGAAACAAACAAAAAAAGCTGATGTAAACACCATGTATTGCAAAATGGATGCATGCTTTATGGATACATTTTTTTATAGAGAAAAGAAGAAAACAAAGTTACACAATGCAAAATGGATACATTTTTTTATTGAGTAAAAGAAGAAAACAAAGTCACGGTCCTCCATTGCCATAATTGGACCCGAAACTTATTTTCCTATAATGCTGCATGTTCATGCTACTGTCTACGAAACTAAGACATGGACCTTATTTTATAATTCTATGTCAGGGAAGTGCAAAACCTTTAGTTTGCAATCCATTTATACAAAATGAAGAGACGACCACATACCTCGCCTCTGACCTCTGCATAGTAAACAGCCCCAAAGCCTCCTTGACCAATCTTATTAGCCAGACTGAAATCATCGGTAGCATTGGCAAGTTCTTCATATGAGAACTCCACTGATTTGTCAACGCTAATGCCAGTAAGGCCTGGAGAAGCACCAGATGCAGAACCATGTGAATCTGTAGCTTTATCCGTCATACTTGCAGAAGCTAATATAGAAGAGAGGAAGATTCAGTCAGCCATATCACATTCAATCATCAATCAGTTTCAGTCTCTTTACAGTTCTCAGAGCAAGATGAAAACTAACGAGCACGTTTTGGTTGTACAAAGCTGGATAAAAGATTTACAAGTACAGCAACAAAAAGTACCTTGACCATCTTGAGCACGTAACTCATGAGGTAATGTGGAGAGAGAATCCTTGACTTTACCCTTTCGATAAAATTTAATGTATAGACAAAATGCTAATAATAGCAATCCTCCTATCACAGCTACAGAGATACCAGCAATAGCTCCTGCTCCTAATCCTGCTTATGTAGAAGCAAAGTTTTAACTCAAAATAGCACCAAGTTTCCAGTTGTTATCCTGATCGAAATATAAATGTCAGATATTTAATTGCATGTAAACCAAAATGCAAATAAGATCAACCACCTGTGCTGCAAAAAGAAAAAGAAAGCGAAAACAATATTAATGTTATGAAGAAAAATTATTAGAATGAAAAAGGTAAGCAATTGCATAGTCTTTTAGGGAAATTCTAGCATCTGTATCTACCTTGATTTCAGGGGACGGTAACTTCCAGTTTGATCTGCCAAGAAGAGGGATATGTTAGGTGAGTTAATTTAATAGGAATTCATACTATGCGTAAGCTAGAGTTACAATTCAAGGACTGTAACAATAGATATTTGATGAATTACTCATTACATTTATCAACTTGTGTGACTCTAAGGAGCATGTTAGAAATGAAACACTTAACATCCCTGATTCCTAATGTTTAATGCAGGCCTATCAGATATCAATTAATAGAAATAAGATTAATCCCTCAAGATCCCATTGCTCTTCTCATAATAACACTTATCTACACTTTTTAATGCTAAGAGAAACAACAAAAGCTCTATATGAATACATGGTTTTCTACAGCGCCCTTAATAAGTCATCTCAGTCAAACAAAGACTGCTAGTTATGGAACTCTTTTCAATTCATCACCTGCTAAATGATCAATATCAATATCAACATCATAATCAAGACAATGCAATATAATCACATCTTTGACAACTCTTTCCCCCTTATGCATTAATTTTTCTCTATTTCCACTCATAGTAACATCACCACAAGGAGGTATAACAAAAACAAAACCAGAGCAGAAAACTGTGTTTGGAAATAGATTCTTGCACCCGGATTAACACGATGAACCATAAAACGCACATGTCAAGCAAAAAACCCTGAATCCTCGCCCTTTTTGGGTTTTGATCCTCGTACAATTCTCCTCTTCTTTTTCTTAAATTATGTCTCCTCCTTGGATTATATACATTATTTCCAATTCAGAAACTCTAAACAACCCCTTTAGACCATGTTGTTTCATCATGAAGCCACAAACAACAGGATCCTAATCTATCTGAAGTTACTACATCGAGTTTTAAATATTTCCGAATCAAAAGGAAGAGTAATCACATATTTTCCCTCTTAGTCAAATTACTAATTCAACAATTCACTAATCCAAAATTAGAAAGTCATTAGTTACTATTTTAAGACAAGAACATAATTTCCAATTCCGATTCCACAAATAAAAGCAATCACCTGGCACTTGAACTCCCTTCGTAGACAACAACCCCTTCTCACGACGTTGTTTCATCATGAAGCCACAAACGATATGATCCTAGGCTATCCGAATTTAGAAACTACATCAAGTTTTAAATATTTCCGAATCAAAAGGAAGACTGATCCCAAAATTTCCCCCGAGTCAAATTCTCAATTCACCACTTACTGCTTAATATATCAAGAAAGTAGCAAGTTACTATTTTAAGACTAGAACATAATCTCCAATTCCAATTCCAGCTTCACAAACAAAAGCAATCACCTTTTCCAGGGAAGTAGATGAGACCACTCCCACTGCTGAAATTGACATTCTCATTGTAGCTCTGCAACAACCCGGAGCTGATATTGCTCGCCGCCGACACCAAGTCCAGAGTATCATTCCCCCGGAGCGGGTAGGTCACGAACAACCCATAATCCTTGGAAACCTTCCTGTTCCCACAAGAACAATTGACCGTCACATTCAAGGTCCCACTTCCCGGTATGTGATTGGCGTCGAACTCGTTAAACGCCTGTACCCACGACTCGGTCGTCAGGCCCGAGTAGTCCACGCCGGCGACCTTGTCGTAGGTGTCGCCGGACTGAATCTTGTAGGTGAAGACTCGGCCCAGAAACTCCCCGTTGACGCAGTCGCACCGGAACGGGACGAGGACCCTCGTGCCCCACTGCACGCTGTCCTTGCTGGTCAGCTCCGGGTTGTAGGGCACGATGGTCTCGGGCGCGATCGAGCCCATCACGTCGCCGATGTAGGTCAGGTTCGAGCCCTCCGGTATGTAGTACGAGGCCAGCGCGAGGTCGCACCCTCTCGAGCACTTCGATTCGGCGACTGAACAGACATAGGTGAAGAGGGAGACCCAGAAAAATCCCCACAGTTTCGAGCTCATTGCAGAACCCAGATGGAGATTTTTTGGGGGTTTGGATTGTGGACCGTTGACAAGAAATGGAGGAATTGGGTGTGAGGAGATTGATTAATTTAAGATTTAAGGAAAGGAGCAATCATGTTTATTTGGTTGTCCGGAACTGTAAATTAAAGTGGTTTTTAGTGACCAATAGGACTCGAGCAACAGTAATAGGGACGGCGCCGGCGGTGGCGGTAGAAAAAAGTCAACGGAGATGAGAAATGGTCAAACGATCGTCGCTGGCTGGCCTGCACTTCGCTACCATGGGCCTGGGCCTCGGAGTTTTATTGGGTTATGTGCTCCACGTTGAGGTTGGGCTACCTTATAGGCCCAATATCAAATCGCAATGCCTCGAGTAAGTTGGCCCACTCTTGTAGTTAGTAGCAATGCCGATAAAGAGAGTGTTTTTTTAAAAGATGAAGGTTATCGGGTCGGGTTTGGGGCGGATATTGGCACACCCGTACTCGTGTCCGTACCTCTCACTTACTCATTTGCCCGTGTACTCTACCCGCTCAAATACTAGGCGGATACGGATAATATATATAGCACAACAATGTAACACTCTAGAATTCATCACAAATAAAATTTAACACTCAAAAACCTAATTTACATTTGGCCAAAGATTGAAAAAAACAAATCAAACCTACAATTTGCAAAACAAAATCATTAGTTGAGAGCGCCTCGCAGAAGGACATTTAAAATTTGTAATGGACTTAGCGATCAGCTCCAAACTCTCGTTGGAGACAACCATCTATTTCATCCTAGTCTCCTCTAGCTATGAATACACATGCACCACAGTGGCGATCTACGGGTACACGTACCTTCCCCATCTCTCCATAACTAGATTGAAGTCAACAAATTGCAATGCTGTAAAAAAAATGTTAGTCGCTAGTCAGTTGGAGGGGGCTTCAAGAGGCTAACTGGTATTATTCCGGGATTCAAAAAATTAATCAAATTAAAAAAATTAATCGGGAATCATAGAGAATTAACCGAATAAGTCAGAGATTTTTACAATATTGGCAAAGTGTGGCTTTCCCTCTAGATCTATAGATATGATAAGAATGGTAGGGAGAGAAGACCGAGAGTTAAGAGATGTAACTTTAAGTTAAATACTTTAAATTAATAAATAATTGTTTTTAAAAGTTTTTGGTCGGATGTAGATTTACATATACCCGTTAAAATACCTACAAAAATACTCATATCTGACTTAAATACTTGTTTGTTTTTAAGTAAGTTCGTTCAGATTAAGTCGGCGCATACAATACTTATAGAGTTTAGATTCTTTTTACCATATCAAAAGGCTAAGGTGAAACCTCATAAAATGGTTGACTAATTCTTAGCCATCTCATTTTATAATGTAAGACCCATTTTCAAAAAGCTCCACATATACAAATCGAAGAGGAGATGTTATTTCAACTTGATACTCAATTGATATGATGATACCTCAAGGAAAGCCAACTTCCCCACAAAGTAAAAGATGCCTTTCAAATCTTTCCGACGTGATCCCTCACCCAATTATTTATATATTCACAACCTTTTGACTTTATTTAACATGAATATTTCCTTCTTATTCATATCAATAACAAATTCAATCATGTAATGCATATTTTTAGTATTATTATTGTGTATAATTACAAGATTATTAGGGTCAATAATCGTGCATTCATGATTTCATTTCGTTTGACTGACCACTCAAATGTAGAAAAATTAAATGAAACTCATTATATTCATTAGCTTAAATTAATTTAGCTTACCATTAAAATCTTATTTATTTCAATTTAAAGATTTAATATCTATTCATAATACTGATTTCATTTGTAATCGGGACTAAGTTTGGAATTTATGTATAAGCTTTTTCACAATTAAATAAAAATCAACACTGACATCGCTCTTGATGCAGTTGGGAACTAGGTGGGTCTGGGGATCATTAAAAGGGACTCCATGGGTCATTGTTTGCGTGCTCTGTCTCGATGCCGACAAGGTCTTGTTGAGCCGTTAGTCGCGGAGAGCCTCGCTCCATGGCCAGCTTGTCCGTAAAGCAAATAAAGTATCTATTTTAGGCTCGCCTAAAAACAAGATTCTAATATTATGAAAAATACTTAAAATATGATTAAAAATGCCCCAAATTTTTTAAAAAAAATAAATGCAACAAAATATGCAATGCTCTAGGAAAACAAAACTGAATTAAGTGGCATAACATTAATTAGAAGAGCATTTAAAATGTTGATATAGATGAGAATGATGGTTTGGGTTGCTACCTAAGCAAAGCTAGCTAGAGGGGAGGGGTCACCCCTTGTGTAAGGTCACTTGTTTAGGTAAGGACCTAACATTTGGTCCTTGCAATCATATACACACAGTCCCTAACCTTGGAACTTGT
>JAYMTP010006165.1:0-12406 GCA_036897365.1 Geranium brycei | reverse complement strand
CCAGGGACATGTTAAGTGTAATTCGTACAGATCTATAGTTCTACTATTAGTGATGACACACTCAATGATATAGATCAGATTATACTTAACTTATTACTACAACACATTAGTAATAAAAATGCCGATTTCATTTATTCTACGAAATATTAAACATTACATAAATTGAAATACAGAAGTTAGAATAGGACACAAATCCTACAATGAATGGATACAAGCAAGATGAAAGGGTACAAATAAATATTATAATTAAATGTTAGATTAATTACGAAGAAAATGAACCGAATTTAGCATATGGATTATAGATGCTCTAAGAATAATAGCGCGGAAACATGGAGTGGCACATGGGGGTAAACATTCACGAACATGGATGGATGGACGGCGACGCCGACGCATGTTGATTTTTCTAAGCCTCGGGTCACCCCACACAAACAAAAAGAGTAATAAAATAATATAAACCCAAATATTAAATCCAATACTTTTCATGGTAGTTTCACAAAAGGAATAACATTTAATTATTGCATTTTAACAAATAATCCTAGCATTAATTAATTATTATAATTTCTTTTATTTAATATCAATTATAATTTTAATTAATAAATGCATCTAATATAGTCACCGTCAATTGTATTCCACGTGGATGTCAAACATGAGAACGTGATAAATGTCAACGGGCGTGCCAAACACTTAGTGCAAAACATAGCGATAGTGGTCTTCAAGTCATTTCAATTTTGCTTATATATATACGAACCATTTCTGAATAATTAAACCATAAATCATGGCGAAAATTGCTCTAGGAAGCAGCCGAGAGATCACTCAGCCAGATTGCATCAAAGCTCTTGTAGTTGAGTTTGTGGTGACCTTCCTCTTCGTCTTCGCCGGAGTTGCATCGTCCATGGCCACCAGTAAGTCATTGTTATTAATATTCCCAGTCCAAAAATAAAGTTCTACGTGATTTCATAATTAAATTGACATGGACTCGTGGTTTATTACGAGTTATGTGTTAGAGCTTAGTCTTACACATTTTGTACGTATCTGCCACTTCTACTAGTAATCTTTGACTTACATGCACGATATGTTATGATCTTCCGTCATACATATCATCTAATATGACCTGCATATGCATATGAATTATGTGCAATGACATGTGTGTAAACTATTTGTTGCATATCTTCCAATATATTTCTTAACTAAATCGTTTTTCAAAAGATTCGGATTGGGTTGTATTTGACCGTTGGGAGGTTGCGTGATATATGATAATGTTTAAGTATAAAACTCAAATTCAATAAAAAGTTATATAGATAAAATAGTTAAGTCTCATGGGATGCATTCGAGTGCCAACCAAATTAGAATGTGAAACGTTCGAGTAGACTGAGAGTCATTCATCTGGCGAGATTATACCAGCACACGACACGTGACAGTGAATTTACACCATACTCATTTTGTGTTTATATTGTGTCTAATCTGTTCATACCATTTCACAATCTGTTTCCACCATATGTATAACGGTTTTATACCAGACTGTACTCATAATCAGGCCGAGCCCTCGCTGACCCGGTTCCAGCTACTGTTACAAGATCCATAACTGTAATGAGAGGGCCGAGTTTCATACTATACCCTATAAGTGAACCCTGTTGGGGGAGACATATAATGAGGGAGTCGGGTTTTATACTATACGTTATAAGTGAACTTTATTGGGGGAGAGGTTTAACGTGGGGGTCGAGTTATATAAGATAACATTGTGTTTACATCAGTTAACACTCTATTTACTTGTTTAATTTAATTTTTGATTTAAATAAGTAGGGATTATGATCTTATATATGTCGCTGATTGGTAGATAAGTTGGTGGCAAGTGATTCGTTGGCCCTATTTATGGTGGCGGTGACGAATACCTTAGTTGTGGCTGTGATGATCTCCGCCGGACACATTTCTGGAGGCCACTTGAACCCGGCGGTGACACTCGGCCTCCTCGCCGGCGGTCACATCACCGTCGTTCGATCTATTCTTTATTGGATTGATCAGTTGCTAGCTTCTTCCGCTGCTTGTTTTCTTCTCCGATATCTTACCGGTGGATTGGTAACATTATTCATCCCATACGTATTATCTTATTCATTATTATATTAATTGCAAGTTCTAGTATACTGTCTCTCATATTAACCCTAAAAATACAGGACTTTTAAAATTGTATCATCCATTTTGTTAAATATCATAATATCTTGATTTCTCATTTTTATTTTCAAAAAATCTTTGTCTCAATTGGATTCAAGATTAATGTCGTAAAATTTCTTGACTTATCCAATTAATCTTTCGATTATATCACATTTAACCCTTTATAATTATTGATTAATATTTTGATCTGATTTCATTTTCCAATTAATCTCTAAAAGATCATCTCCAACTTATTAGCACCCACCGATTTTTACAATATTGTTTATAATATATTCTGTTTAATAAAAGTTATAAAATAAATTTAAGGCAAGACGGGAAGTAACACAATCCTATTTAACTGAAAATTTTATGTTCATTGAGTCCAATTCTAGTTCTTATATATTGAAAAATGAAACCTTGGATTTAATTCTAACAGAAATGGGGTGGATCGAGTACCCATCTCATGTTCACTCCTAATAATAGGCTTCTTTTGTTGCAGACTACTCCAATCCACTCACTAGCGAGTGGAGTGGGCTACGGGCAAGGAGTGATTTGGGAGATCATTTTGACCTTCTCATTGTTGTTCACCGTCTATGCCACCATGGTGGACCCCAAGAAAGGCCCTCTTGATGGGCTGGGCCCATTGCTCACCGGGTTCGTGGTGGGTGCCAACATCTTAGCCGGTGGTGCCTTTTCAGGTGCGTCCATGAACCCGGCTCGCTCATTTGGGCCGGCCCTGGCTAGTTGGGACTGGACCGACCATTGGGTCTATTGGGTTGGGCCTCTAACTGGCGGTGGCCTTGCTGGCCTCATCTATGAGAACTGCTTCATTTATGTCAGGTCTCATATTCCTCTCCCAACTCAAGATGAAGCTTTCTAATTCATAATTCATCCTCTTTTGTATTTCATAAGTCTCTGTGACTTGTATTTTATTAAGCAAATTGTTGAATAGTTATATTATGAAATTGGGAATTTAATGGATGGAATGTGGATATGTGTTGAACTCATTTCTAATAAAAAAAATTATGTGTATTCTCCCCCAACCAACTGAATCATGAATGACAATGAGCCAAGTTTAGAGTGAATTTTAGAATTCCCATTCTCCATTTGTCAGATCAGAAATTTTGAGTGTGTCAAGTTCAGAGTATTTACTTCTGTGTGAGTGACAATGAAAATTTTTCGTCGGTCATACACTGAATAAGTAAATAAAAACACATGTTTAGCAAATTTAAAATATCGTGGAGTGTTTAATAAACAATGACGACGAAGACAATTTTACTCTGAGCCTTAAAAAGAAGAAAAAATCAGAAAAATATATTAAAGCTTTCCTTCATAACAAAAATTGTAATAAACAAACATTTTTGTATTTAGAGAGATCATAAGCAGACCCGACCTAATGGTAAGGTAATGGAGACATTTGTCTTATGCCCCCAAGTCAAAAGGGCCCCCAAAATTATTTTAGGCCTTTAAAAAATTATAAAGTTATTTATATTGGGGTTAATTTAAGTTTAAAACAAAACTGATGTATCAACTTTTTCAAGTTTTATTGTAAAAAATCATTTGGGCCTATATTTACTATTAAAGTAATTTAAGCCCAAATTTAAATTAAATCAACATATAAAGTTAAAAAATTCTTTTAAAAGTTTGTTTTACTTCTTCGATTTCTATTCATTTTATAAAAAAATTTAATTTTATGAATTCACTTCATTATAAAAAAATTGGGGGCCATATTTACTTTTATAAATGTTAAAATAAAATTAAGCCCATGTTTTAAAGCTAAAAGTTACATAAAATTGATAATCTTTAAAATATTTTATCTGTCAAAAATAAATACTAGGAAAATGAAAAAAATAATGAAAAAGATTAATAATATTTATATATACTAAAACGATTCTAAAAAGAGGGTTCCATTTAAAAAATTCGCCTTAGGCTCCGAGATTTCTTGGGCCGGCCCTGATCATAAAAGTGTTTATAACTTTAATTTCATACACAATTTTAGATTATCAAGAAAACAACAGGCAAGGAAAGCTTCTCATGCTTTTGTGGCTCTTGAATTCTAACTTGAAATTTAAGTTTTTTTTTATCACTAGTCATACGTGGGACTGTAACCAGTGATCTTATATTTATTACGTGAACTTGAAATTTAATTTAATGTTAGTCACCCGATTTTGGTTTAAGGTCTTTAAATTGATTATCAAGGTCCAAAGAGGTAGAGATGTCAAATGAATTTGGTTTACCTGTTGGTACACACTAAACCCTTTATACAATATCTTAATAAATTCTGACTGTCACATCATCTTAAAATACTAATTACTTAATAATTTTATAAAATATTTTATGTTTGGAAAAGTATTGGCAACTGTCTCAACACTGTTTTATTACCTTCTACTGATATTTATCACAAGGGTTGTTTACACTGGTATCTGCATAGTTTTGGTGAAATGCTAACTTTCGATTTTGACAGTGACAAGTTTGTTAAAATGAATTCACCCCATGTATAGATTGAAAGTATGAGGCAGGGTGACATTTCTGAGTTGGGTGTGCTTGGTGGGTATTTATACAAAACACTTTCTGATAAAGACTCTGTCGAGGTTTGGGTTATGAGGGAGTATGGTAATGAGAGTTCGTGGTCAAAATCATTTGTCATCTAAAAGCACTTGACACATTACTGGTAGCACTGTGAACCCATAGCAAATTTAAGGAATAGGGAAGTTCTTGTGTTAAGTGAAGAACAAATTATGTATTATAATCCAGATACAAATAATGTTAGGATAGTAGGTGGAGTGATGATGATGGTGGATTTGTGTTTCTGCTGAAGCCAAGCATTGTCCCCCTTGGAGTTTTACTTGGGCACGAAACGGAAATAAAAAATGCAAAACAATGGTAAGTATGTTTTGTCGAGTCTACTCACAACAATGTTCGTATATTTTTCTATAATTGTGTTGCAACTTAACCTTTTATACAGTCTCGATGGGTTGGAGGCATAAATAAGCAATGCAAAACAATTATAAGTATTTTTTATTGAGTCTATTGACAGTGGCGTTCATATAAGCTATTTTGTTGGATGCAGTGAAAATGGATTGGACAGGTTAAGCGAACTTTGTTCTTGGTTAACAAGAGAGGAACTGGTAAGATTTATCGTTTGTGATAAGTTCAAATAATTGAGTTCAAATTTTCAAGTGTTATCACGTGGGAGTGTATTTTTTACAGGTCGAGTACATAAGAGAGTGTATGAAAGATCATGAAATGAGTCAACAAAATGCATACCTTCATGAATGAGAAATTCAAGATTTGGAGACTTTGATGCGTTTAAGTGTGGACGTAGATTCCCAACCAGATGCATAGGTACTGAAACTCTTGCCATTGAAGAGTTACAGAGTTCTACTTAGTAAGATGTTTTTAGATGAATTGTAAACAGTCTTACTTGCTGCAGTTATTCTTTACTGGGGCTTGATGATTGATATGGGTTTCTACACCGTATATGCGGATTACATATATTGGTGTAGTTGTTTCTTAAGACATTTTATATTTTTAGTTTATGCAATTGTCCACTGATTTCCAATGCCAGCTTCCCAAGTTTCGGATACTATTGTTTCAAAGCATCTAGCGATTTTGGATAATGGATTTCAAATATGTTTAGGTGAGTTTACGCCTATAATCACAAACACATTGTTTGCGAAAAAATTGCAATTAACGATTTACGAAATGCACGCGCATCGCGTGCCCCTCACTAGTAAGATTAATAAATACTAACATTATTATTGGTGTATTTTTTTTGAAAGAAAAAGGGTAACAAAAGTAAGAGTAAAACCAACATTTTGGAAGATAGTAATATAAAATTTATTATACTTTTTTAACACTTTTACATTTTACTGTTCATATTTTAAAAACAT
This sequence comes from Geranium brycei, assembly GCA_036897365.1. Classification (NCBI taxonomy): domain Eukaryota; kingdom Viridiplantae; phylum Streptophyta; class Magnoliopsida; order Geraniales; family Geraniaceae; genus Geranium; species Geranium brycei. The sequence continues at coordinate 6,368 of JAYMTP010006165.1, read as the reverse complement.
TTGTATGGTGAGTTAAAAAAAAGTTACACGTCACTATTTTTTCCATTCTCATTTTTGTAACTGATTTGTCCAATCCATTTTGCCCAAATTTTGTCACTAATTCTCACCTGAAAGAGGGCTTGATTGTTACTAGGTTTAGGTGATTAAGAATTCAACAGTGTCCTGATTGTTGCCAATGGAATATGAAAATTACAGTTTGGTTTGTTAATTTGGCACACAGAGATGCAGATCTAGTTTTTGAATTGCATTGATCTGTCACAATTAGACTCCTTATTTCGGAATTAATGATTCATAGTTTGACAAATTGTTACAATGTCCCGATTCTTGCTAACGGAATATGAAAATATATGATGGTCTGATGGAGTGAAATTGGTAGTATCATATTGTAATTATGAGTTCAAGAACTGTGGTTGATACAAAACGATTTAAAAAATTCAAAGATTTTACTTGCTGAAAAGTGTGTCAGAAATATATTTTCCGGCACACTTTCTGATTTTGAAATTTGTGACTTGTTTCTTATCCCCTGCCGCTTTTAGTTTATAATTTTTTGGAACACTTGAGTTTTAGTTTCAAAAACAAGGAGATTTAATTGTGGTTGAGTTTCTAGAACATATCTTGTGGTTCAACTGTCAACAACATTACTTGTGGGTCAGTTTCAAAAACAATGATTTTTTTAGAAAAAAGTTGTTTGTTGTAAATTTGATTCTAATTGAAAGAGTTGTGATTTTGTGAGATCTATTTATTTACAAATTAAAATGGATGATTTATTTGAAAATTTGATGAATAGTCATATGTATTTTTAGACATTTTACATTTTAATAAAATTTTCCATCTAACATTTAATAGTGTAAAAGCAAATGGTAAAAACAATATAATTAGGTATGGGTATTCTCCGTTTTGTGATTTTTTTTTCGTTCACTCGGGTTTTGCTTGTAATTTTTTTTTATCATTTGTAAAATTATTGCTGATTAAAAAAAGTATATTTAAGTATTGTAAGTTGGAATTTTTTTAAAATATGTTTAGTAAATTGTAAAAGTGATAAAAATATATATTGTAAATTGTAATTAACCTATATAACCATATTTTTAGATATTTGAAAATAAGTTAGATCAAACTTGAATATATTGATATATTTATAGGTTTGAATGTCAGATACTATTCAGAAAAATCTGAATATCAATGAGAATCCAAATAATATATGTGTCTACTTTTAGCCAATAATGCAATTTGGGTCCCCCCTATGAAGCTAGTTGCATATTTTTGTGTGGCGCACTCAAAATGTACGTACGAATCTTACGACAATATGTGACTAATTATGATCCACGCAACGCAAGCACTGGTTTTGATTCGAATTAGGAGTAAAAATGAGCTGTTCCCAACTCATTAATTGAACGAGACTGTTAGGTTTGTATTGAAACCTTTTGAAGACAGCGACCACTCATTCCCACCCTTGCTACAGTTTTTTGGTTTATAATTGCTGGCCAGCTTGTCTGTAGGGTAAGACACTGCCCCAGTTACATGGACGTTTCATCTGTATTTGTGGATTCTAGAAGAGCATCTCCAATAACACTTCTTACATTTAAATTAATATATAAAAAGTAATTTATATTATAACTAGAGTAAAGAATTATTTTTTATGTTAAACTCAAACTATGTTCTCTATATTTAAATAATATATTATTTTAGTAACATTTATTACTTTTTAATCATAAAAAGATATAAAAAGTAATAGTTAAATAGTTGAGGTCGAGATGACTTCATCAATATTTTTTCTCCGCACCCAATGAAGATGGTTGATGATAAACTAACCAGCGTTGATGGAGAGCGTGCAATGATGGCGACAAACCAACACCTATGATTACTCGATACTCATCGCCCACGACAAAGCAATGATCTCCAACTGATGATTTTATATTTGAAGCGACGAATTCGAAACATCTCTAGTGAAACCTGCGAAGTATCACCAAAAAATATGAAGCAGGGATAACGAGGACCAACGAACTCGGACGATATAGACGATGTCGAGCAACATTAAGCGACGACAGGGAGTTCATTGATAGATCTGGTACTCTTCGTCGATTTCATCACACATATGTAGAGATAGAGTTGGTGAAGATGAGACGTCGACGTTGGAGAAGATGGGGTTCTTCCAAAGCCGTCAAATATAAGACCTTCATGTTGCATGTTGTTGAAAATGAGATGTTGCCGACTTGTATCTTTTTAGAAAAAATGACACTTTAGTACACCTAACTATCAACAATTTTCACATAAGTATATCTAACTTTCTTTTTAGTTTGTGTGATACCCTAACTATTAAAATATTTCACTATAATACACTCTGTTAATTGTTTTGAATATTTAATCGTGAAAAATCAAACAAAAAATAGGTATTCATTTCATGTGAAATGACAATTGTACCCCCAATATAAAATATTTTAGGTTATAATAGTCTTTTCATTAACTACAAATAAATAATTAAATATTAAATAAAATTTTGGAAACCATACGTCTCCTACCCTAAACTGTAGACACATTTTTTTATCAGGAATAAAATAAAAATTGACAAGAAACAGGAAATACAAACAATGCGCATAAAGGACGAAAGAAATTACAAATAGCCGCAAAGGAATTTCCAAAAAAAAATCCTACAGGAAAAGATAATCGGTTCAATGGAAATGTGATTGAACTGATTCAGCTGGTCAACTCCGAATTAGAGCGGTCTGAAATCCAATTGCGAATGAACCGGTCAAACCAGGTTCAGCTCGGTCTTGGATCCAGGCCACAAGAAGAGGCGTCAGCGAGACGCGACCACCTCCCTAGCAGAGACATCGGCGCCAGAAAACAAGCCCAAAGCACGCAGAATGCTCCATTGGTCTCCAAGACATCCGACCAGCGATGACGCGCCAAAAATTTTCCCGGAGCTTCGTGGATCCGTCTTCTCCGTCGACACTCGAACCCCAAGGTCACAGAACAGCCACCTTCATGAACTCCAGCCGACCTGGCCAGAGACTCTGGAGCCTCATCTTGTCGCCAACCATCATCTCCTCCTACCATCCACCGTTGCGTCCTCCTTTGTAGATCGATGAGCGACGCCTTACCAAACCCTTATTTGACGCATGCACACAGAAAAAATCGATGGTGCCGGAACTCCCCTAATTGGGGCATCTCCTTCCTGCTGAACGCTAGAGTTCCCAAGACCTGCCTCACCAACAAACCCAACAACTTAAATCAGAACTCCTCATGTTGAAACTAGAGTTAGATCTGAGAAAATCATATCTAACTTTGGGTCTTCGAGTCCACCTCCTCAAACCAAGGTCGGGTTCCTCCATACCTCCAGCCAACACCAAAAGGGTCGTGGCTGAGCCCAACCGAGCCCTCTTGTTCGTGTTGCCTCTCTGGGCAGCAGCGGGAAAATGCAGACGAACGAGAGGCTTCTCTCCTGTCTTCTCCAAGCGAACTCCCCGAATAACTTAAACCCCCACAAAATTGACCCGTAAAAATAACTAAGGATGGTCGTCGGAGAAAACAACACCGAAAATCGTTAGCTTCTCCGGCGACCTAGCTTGAGCGAACTGTGAGGCTCTTTTGAGAGAGAATGCTACAGTGTTTTGGCTCAATCGAGTTGTGATTTTCCAGCCGTCGCCTCATCTCTATCGACGAGCTTTAGTTGAGGTCAACCATGGAAACCACCACAAGAAACACGGTCTACAACACAACCATGGCCACTGACCCCGACAAAAAGCTCCACAATGATTCGATTAGGCGATGGTTCACAATTTTGGAGTGTTGTTTTTCACGATTTGGGGGGTCTGATACGCGAGGCTGAAGGGTGTTGCGAGGCTGGAGGCGAACTGAAGCGAGATCGGTTCTCGCTCCAAGGTCGAGGGAGAGAGGACGCTCCGTGAGGTTCGGCTCGAGGCGATGTTTTGGTTCGGCCGTAGGCTGCCGAATGGGAGGGTCAGTTCCGGTCGAAATTGGCGGTGAGAGTGAGATGAGTTACGGGGTAGGCAGGCCTATATCATCTTAATTTTTGTGATAATTTCGTAAATAATATTTATGAATAATTATTTATTAAATAATATAATTCCACCTGCATCTTCCTAGGTATACGAGATTTTCACGTAAATCCTCTGAAATAGGAATGAGATTTCTGAGGTCTCTTAAGTTATCAAACATCTCACGTTACCCTCTTCGTTAACTTTTTTTGAATTTTTATTTATTTATTTAGAAATGAAGATAATACTCTTGTATTTAAAAAAGTAAAATAAATATTTTTAAAATATAAATATTTATAAAATAAACTATAAATAAATGATTCAGTAAAAAAATACTTTTTAAAAAAAGATGTTTATAAAACATTTTAAATATACTTTTAAAAAATATGAATATTAAAATCAGTTTTTATTATTTATTTCATAAAAATATTTTAAATTTTTTTCAAGTTAGGCTTACGTTAGGAACGTAGGGATTAGGGTTAATTTGGAAAATTTTAAATGTAATAAAGGGCAATTTATTCCTTTTAATATAAAGTTTAACAGAATTGAATCCTCCAGCTATATTTTATTGATTAAAAGGATGACCAATATAAACACTTACTAAAAATAACATAAAGTATTTTAGAATATAAAATAATAAGATAATTTAAGTGTAAATTTGAATACAACAGTTAGTAAATTTCTATTCCATGTACATTATTGGCACTGTTTTTTTTTGAAACCATTATTGGCACTGTTGATTAAATAAAAACACATAGATGACATGCAGGTACAGGTACATTCACAATCTCCAGCCACCATTGTGATTGTCGCTATCACATAAAAGATTTAATAATATAAAATGTATCAAAACTGACCCATCAACTCTTTTCTGGAACTTAACACTGTACGTGACGACAAGTTTCCCAGCAGCAATTTTGTATGTTTAAGGAATCCACGTAGATATTAATATCTATGGAGTCTTTTCTGGAACTGTTCACTACATTTTGGACGTATTATTTCATGTTTATGCACACGTTCACTTTTGTCTCTAATTTTAGTATTATTAAATATTATTATGTGCTACGATTGACGACCATGGGTCCTAATTATATGTTGGAAAAATGTCACGTACTTTTCTTAGGCATAATTAATTTTTATTTTAACTCTTTTTTACCATAAACATATTTTTTATACTCTTAAGTTTTAAAAGTCACACTTTATCTTTTTTTTCCTTAATTTTTCTTTAAAATTCTCTTATCTTTTCATAAGGTAACGAAAATGCTTTAGTATTAAAAAATTTAAAATATATAAATAAATAAATTATTTTGAACTTATTTTTTTTCTAATTTTTTTAAAAAATTAAAAATAAAAAATTACATAGTTCTAAAAAATATAAAAATATAAATAAACATTTTACAAAAAATTAATAGCAAAAACAATTTCCTTATTTTAAAGAAAATTAGAAAAAACAAGTTCAAAATATTATTATCTTTTAATTATTTCTATTTTTAATAAATGGCTATTTTTGTCATCTTCAAAACAGTTGATGTGGTTGCATCAATACTACATTTAACATTGTATTTTTCACTATAGAGGTTAAGACGTATGGAGCTTATTACAGATTTGAGGAGCTTGTCACAATCAGGATGTCACGACCGTGACATCTCCTGACCACTAGCCCGCGGCATCTGTGCCTGCGAGGGAAGGACCAGAACTAAAAGATATGTCACAGTTGTGACATGTCTGAAGAAGGAGCCCGTGACATCTTCCCGTGCACCAGAAAATAGGAAACCGTGAGCCATGTCACGGCTTGCATCTCACAACTGTGACTTGCCAGGCTGTGACAACTCGCGATTCTGCACTATTTAAAACACAAGTTCGCATCTTTTAAGGCACCAATTCTTAGACCAGACCAGACTAGACAGAAAGGTACGTGACGGGAGGAAATCTCGACACATGTAAAGTGCACCGGTCGTCAAGTAATAAATGGAGTATTAAGTCTCATAGTTATTGATCCCACGAGAAATTATAGTTTAGTGCGGGTGAGGTTGCAAGAGCTAGTAGCATGAAATATTTTTCGGGTTTGGTTGATCAGGTAAAGGGTTTTATGAAACAAGATACAAATCATGTTGGGCCTTTATTTAATAAGTGGAGGCCAAAGCCCATGTTATTAGTATCCCACATAGAGAATGAACCCTAATTGCTTTCCTATAAATAAGAGGCAATAGAGAGAAGGAAATAGGCAATTCAAGAGAGGAATAGAAAGAAATTCGTACAGAAATTTCTGCTACTTTCAGGGTCGACCAACAAGGTTCTTGAGTCCGATCGGAGGTCGATCCACCGTTGGATCGTGCTGATTTTTGGACAGAGTGTTCGGGAGACGTGGGACTA